>CABHPQ010171680.1:0-52955 GCA_902168405.1 Peromyscus aztecus | reverse complement strand
TATGAGTGACAGCTTTTAGATCATCTTAAATAGCCCATTCATCAGTGAATTTCACCAAATAAAGAGATTAACATTCCTTAAAATAGAAAAATTGACTAACAAAACTGCCTAGATACATGACCAGAAATAGTTGTGGTAATAAAATACTCACTATTCAGCTACCCCTTCCAGGTAATTTGCTGTGCAGCAATAGAAACCAGGAACAGGTGGGAAATGTTTCCAATGATAATAACTAACTCAAAATGTGTGTCACTGTAAATTTAAATCCATTTTGTGCAACCTACTGAAAAATCTAAGATGATTTTGGGAGATATAAACTATTTCCTAAGATAATTATATATAATCCATGGAAAAATGTTAACCTTAAATCTCTAAATGATTATTCCTAATGTTGGATTAACTATCATCATTCAAACATCATTAGCTGAGGCTTGGAGATGGCACAGGAGCTAGAGTGCTTTCTGACAAGTGTGCTTTCCTGAGTTCTCATCTTCACCTATGCAAAAGCCAGGCGTGGATACATGTATGTCTCTAACCTGGTGCTGGAGAGGCAGAGGCAGGTGAATCTTGGAAGCTCACTGGCCAGTTTAGCCAAAGATAAGCTTCAAGTTTAGTGTGTTACCCAGTCTCCAAAAGTAATTTAGAGAACAATAAATAAGGCGCTTCATGAGGAGATGAGGAGCTCTATTCCCCATAGGCACAGATACTGGGAACACAACTGCATACCATTGTTAACACACACACACACACACACACACACACACACACACACACACACACCACTTTAGTGAGTCATGGAATGATAAGTGCAGCTTAGAAGTGAAAATGCCATGTAACTCACCGTAGTCCATATGGAACCGTCAGCTCATAGACGTTTGAACCTACAGGGATTTAGAAGGCTTACAGAAAGGACACTGGGGTTAATCGATATTTTAGCAGTGCTTGGAAGTTATAATCACTAAATTGGGTAACAAAACCTAATCCTAAATTGAGCCAATTCCCTTGTTGGCTCAGCTCGTCACTCCCCTGATTCAGGAAACTGTGGCTGATATAATAACTAAAAGAATTTTAATCTAATAGCTTTCTTTCTCATATTTGAGAAGGCAATACAGAGAAAATGTATTTTAGATTTCTGGGTCATGAATTAAAGGATGTATGTGTTCAGGAGGGTTGCCGCAAAGCCTAAGGAACAGACCATAATCAACTAAATAAACAAACAATTGGAAAAACAAATTGCCCAGCAAAGGCCAACATAAATAGGTTATGTCCTGCAGAGAATGCACAGGAGTTATGATTGCTTGCTTTTTCATTGAAAATATCTTAACTCAGAATCTAGGCTGCAACAACTAAATTTTCTAACCATCTAATGTGCCCAACCCTGCTTCAGTCCAAACTAAGCATGCCATAGTGCCCTTGTCTCCATGTACTGAGCTAAAAAAAAACAAAACAAAACAAAACAAAAAAAAAAAACAAAACACTTCTAACCTTTCTTCCTTATTAATGCTTCTTGTTGTAAATAAAAAGAGACATACAAATACATAGAATTAAATCAAACATGTCAGTGGCACAAATACATGGGTGGTGAGTGGGGAGATATTCTGTGAACAAGCTACATAATAAAAGAAATGTGACATGCTGAGATGTTTTATGGAGTTGAATATACTCTCCCTACAGATGATATCACCTTTTCTTCTATATCCTTTTATTTTAGGACATAAAGGGCAAACATTTCATGATTGGTGTAGGATATTTTTAATTCCATGTCAAAGCGGCACAGAAGTTAAAAGCTAGCTAGAGAGTGAGGAAATGACTATTAAAGAGAGAATGAAAGTGTTTAACCTTTCTAAATAGTGCACTGGTGCCTTGGTGATTATTTCAAAGGAAAGGAGTTCAAATGTTTTATTTGAAGCACAGGAAATATCCTAGATGTAATTAACGCACATGGAAGAGCACATCTTCAGAGATATACATGAGTTATGATATTTTGGGGTTGCAGATATTACATGTAAAATAGGGAACTTGATAAGGAATCACAGAAATCCAAATTCTCATCAAGCCATGTTTTACAAATGATGGCCAGGTCTCTCTTCTGAGTAGGCTCTGAATTTTCATTATGTGCATATATATATGCCTATAGATATGTATGTATGTGCTATGTTACATAATTATACTTGAAAGCAAATTTAAAACTATCAATCCAATGTTATCCTCTTGTCTCAGCTTCTTGAGTAAATGGGATTGCAGGCCTACCCTTCCAAGCCTGGCTAGATAACGGAATTGGGATAAGACAAAATCTTAAAAAGAAGATTGTTCCCAATTATATGTAGCATTCTCAGAGCAATCTAGAGAAACCAACATTAAACTGAGCTCACTGATCATATGGGACTGCAAGAGAGGTGCATCCTAGGCATGAATGAGCAGTGTTACCAGCAAGGCTGAATAAGATTGACTCATACCAGGAGTTAAAGAAATCCAGTGAGCCTTATATGAGATGATGAAGAGATTGGTAAATGAAGACAACTTTTCCTGGCAGAAATTTAATAGATGCTTTAGGACCTTGCAGACTGGCAAGGTGTTTTTATCTTATTCTCTGTGACATGGAAAAAGAAACATTTTTGAACAGTTGAATTATGTGATCTCATTCACCTTTTAAAAATATTTTACTGCGTGGAGTGAGTGAAAGGTTCAAACCAAATCAGTCACCTTTTAGTAATGTATGGCAAAGAGATAGTGTTATATTTAGATTGTCAGTGTTCCCCCCCAAGGACTTCTGTATTGAAGGCTTGATCCCCAGCTTGTGGCCTTAAAAGAATTTTTGGAACCTTCAGGAGGTAGGTACTAGTTAAAAGAAGAAGGGTAGTAGAGATGTGCTCTTGAAAGGCATAATGGGATCCCAGACATTTCCCCTTCTCTATGCTTGCTGGCCATAAAGAAGCTGGGAGCCTCCTCTGCTAATATATTTGTAATATTTGGTCTTGCTTCTGGTCCATGCAATGGAAATAGCTGATGTGGACTGAAATCTCTAAAATTGTCAGCCAAAATAAACTCTCCTTTGGGTTGAATGCTTTTAAGTATTTTGGTACAGCCATGGAAAGCTGACTAACTCAGGAAAGAAATGAGACTGGTCTGAATTTATAGTGCCATGATGAGTATAGATCAAAAGCAGATTCAAACATTATAGAGTACACTCACTTGTCTGGGTAGGTGTTGGATTTAAAAGGAGTATAGGAATGTTAAGGTAAAATTATGCTCCAGTAATAATTCAATAACATCTGCTTGATAACCTTCTAGTGGTTGAAAAGCCATGGCTCTGAAATAACTGAAGAACTAACCTTGAATAGTTTCGATGTGAAATTCTTTTGTTTGGTGGCATCACCTTAGGTAGTTGGATCTCATTATGTCAGAGATGCCTGAGACTAATAAAGTTAGAATCACAAAACCGAATTCAGTTCAACAAGGTTTTATTGATAGTTTCCCCTGTAATACATCTTTCTTTTCAAATGGCTTTACAGAGAGGAGATAGATGTTATTGCTTATGGGAAGAAAAAAAATAGCACTGTGGTTGATTGTGAAATGTCCAAAGAACATCAGCAATGGTGGAGTAATTCACTACGCAAGTACACTTGATATGAATATTGAAGGATAGAAGTTTATTGTGGACAAAGGGGCATGAAGGGAAAAGAATAATCTGAATATTTGACTGTGGAAAAACAAGAGCAACAGTATGGAGGAGCAAATAACGTCTAAACATTTTACCCTGTCATCAATTAAGCCAGGTCCTGTTTCCACATAAGTGGTCCCTGTTCTCATGAACTTTATAATTTACAGAAACAGGACAGATCTGCAGTAGTAGTAGTAGTAGTAGTAGTAGTAGTAGTAGTGGTATGTGAGATGTGCTATCATGGTTCCCATATGCTTTTTCAAGATAGTATTTGAGCCTAAGCATGAGACAAACTAAACCAATTTTGTGTTTGGACTCAATAACTCTGAGGAGGTGAACTTTCAGTTTATAACTGTGGAAGAATGAAGTTTTCATTCAGATAAAGAAGAAACTAATTCCATTATGGAATGTTGGTTTCAACTGATCAGTTGATGGGAATAAGAGAAAGTGACTATGGAAACTCAAGTCTGCAGAAATCAGGAGTGATAACAAAAGATGGCTATTTAATATAGGAAAGACACATGATGACTGAAGAAGTGTCTAAAATAGGAAGCTATTTAGTACCTTGGGTTATTGTAATAATGATTGGTGAGGAGGATGGAAATGGCAGGGTAATTTAAACCCTTTGACTAGAGCAACTCATAAATGAGGATGTCTTCCATCAGGACAGGGAACCACAGAAAAAGTAAGTTTGTAGCTGCATATAAGAAAGATGATTCATTATTGGGAAAACATTTCCAACTGTAATGTTTCAGAAGAGACCAGGAAAACGGGGATAGGCTAAAGATCTCTTGAAGCTGATCCATACTGTTATTCAAAGCCACATATCTCCATTCATTATAATACCCTGTGATATCAACCAGCTCCCCACCCCCAGCAAACACATTTCATTATGGCAACTTAGCTGCTCTAAATTCCTTTAGGAAATAAGGGGGAGTTCAAATATATTTTGAATATATTTTGACATTTTTTTGAACTGTATTTTGTTTTTCTGTGTAATTTTGCAGTGTAAATAAAAAAGCATACAAAGAACAAAGGTACCAGGAGAACTGGCCCACGGAAACAACTAAGCAGGGGTCACATGGGCTCACAGAGATTAAGTCAGCAATCATGGGTTCTTCATGGTACTGCACCAGGTCTCCTGTGTGTATGTTATGGCTATTAGCTTGGTGGTTTGGAGGGGCTCATAACAGCAGGAGTGCATGTGTTCTGGTGGTTTTTTTGTTCTTGGGAGTCTTTTCCTCCTGTTGGGTTGCCTTGTCCAGCCTCACTATGAGGGCTTTTGCCTTGTTTTATTGTATCCTGTTTCGTTCTATTTGGCTGCCATTTCTTGGAGGCCTGCTTAAGACAAGACTCTACAATTTTGAAATATATATAAAAAAAACTAAAAATAAAATTTAAAAATTTAATCCAACTAATTAGAAGGCTAAACAAAATCATTGCCTATGGTACTTAGGGTAGTTTGAATGTAACTGGCTCCCATAAGCTCATAGGGAGTGGCATTATTAGGAGGTGTGGCCTTATTGGAGGAAATGTGTCACTGTGGGGGTGGGCTTTGAGGTCTCCTGTGCTCAAGCCATGCCCAGTGTCTCATACCATTTCCTGTTGCCTGCAGGTCAAGATGTAGGACTCTCAGCTCCTTCTCAGCACCATGTCTGCCTGCATGACATCATGCTGCACAATGATGACAATGGACTAAATCTCCAAAAATGTAAGCCACCTCAATTCAATGTTTTTCCTTTATCGGAGTTGCTGTGGTCATGGTGTCTCTTCACAGCAATAGAAACCCTAAGACAATATTCATTCCAAAGAATGGATTAGAACATTTGATATAATGAATGTTGCTGAAGAAAATTACTTCTGAGGCACCTTCAGAAGAGATCAATGACAAAAAACAACAGGCAGTGAGCTCTAATATAAAGATCCATGTAACATTGCTTTTCCTATATAATTTGAATTCCAGATTTCCCTATTTTTCCCATTCCTTTCCAAGAGCATATTATAAAAGTATTTCTGCTAAATCCTAATTTGTAATTCACTAGCCTATAGCATTGCTATTTGATTCTCATCTATATTTGCTGCAGGGTGAAGAATATGAGTTTGAAATGTAACTTCCATATCTGAAATACTTCACCATCATATCACATTCAAATTTCCAGGTGCGAATATGATGGATGTGAAGGCTTTAAAATGAAAAGAAACACTCTACAAATATTAACTACAATAAGTTATCTCTTGCTTTTAATACTCTCAGAAATCAGACCTGAAGTTGTCTTTTCAGGTCTGCAAGATAAAAATGTGTGCATTTTGTCAAACATCACATTTCAAATATTGCTTGTTGTTGGGCAGACCTTTCTCAACAGGGGATTTTCAAAACTCAAAGTCATACCTTTGGATATAGCACAACAAAGTAGAAATGTGGCAAATTACCCAGAAACAATTTGGGTAGCTGGCAAGCAGGGCTGCCTGCTGGTTTGTGAACAGTGTAGGTAATTTGCCACTCAACTCTCCTGTTTTTGCCTCAATAAATTGTAGGGTACTTAGAACCCTACTATCTGTTATCCATCTGTCTGAATTTCTCTGCTCTGTCAGTGTCTGACAGTAGCCTGGCTTCATCTTGTCTGTCCTCTTCCCGTAGCTGGCAGAGAAGATATGAGACAAACAGACAGACTTTAGAGAGGGCAGGAGCTACAACTGGTCCAGGAAGTAGAATATCTCTTAAGTCAGCTAGCAGAAGAAGGTGAGATGATGATTCCCAGATAAAAATAGAAGGAAGCATTAGGGGAAAACATCAAATTATTTTATAGTAGTACCAGATGAACCATCCAAGGGTGATCAAGCATTGTATTTCTTAACTGATGTATTCATATACAAGACATGCAAATAAGGCCATCCACATTTCTTTAACACAACTAAATCATGATTGCTTACTTGAGCTCTGGTGTTCTATTTAAGTGAGATTGAATTTTTCTATGTGTGTGTAAGTTTGAAAAGATAAAATTAAGTCCAATGGTTCATGAAAAAGAAAGGTTATTTTTGAGTACTGGAAAAAGCAACTTATATTTTCTCATTTTATCCAGGTGAATAAACTGCATAGACAAATAAAAATGTTTCTCCATCTCAGCTCAACAGACTTCTTACGATCTCTTTCTAGAAACAATGGAATTCTTTTATACAATAAAGGCCACTTATTTATATGTTGTGTAAAATATTTTAGGCATTTGTGAAACATTTTTGCATTAGTCTTAAAATCTATAACTAATCAGAAAAACTAAAAATAGAAAAATAATTGACTGAAAAAAGTGTTTTTTCATAACTGTTTTATGAAAAGATTTTGAGATGTCAGAAACCCCAAAATAAACATAACAATAAAGCACAGAGAGCTCAACTTTTTAAGCAACTTTAGGACCTGGGTTCAAATCCCAGGCTCATCTACAAGCTATGCTATTTGCTCAACCCTTGATTGATTGCTTTTTTTACAAAATACGAGAAATTGATTCATGTTGCTTAGTGTTTATAATAATTGAGAGAGAAACACTATAATGGGTATTATTTTGGTAAGTTTTTAATATTATTTCAATATATTTAGCCATCACTCCTGTTTAGAAACAACGAAATGTAGGAGAAGTAGAAAAAAGAATCATACAGTTCTGGGAACTCTAAATGCCTCTGCCAAAAGTGGTCCCATTTCTCAGAACAAGAAGAAAGTTTTTCATTATTCCTTTCTTTCAATCTCAATGTTTTAGACCCAGATTTTAAATTAATACGAGTATACCTTTCTGTGTTATTAAGCATCTAATGGCTCCCTTTAAAGTCTACAACATTCTATTAAAAATTGTGTCATTCTGCATTGAATATTTCATGAACAACTAGCAAGTAGTGAGGCATTCTTATTTACTCTGTGCCTAGAACACACCAGCCATTCATCAATATCATAATGTAATTTGTCTGGTGCTTGGGGATTTTCACACACCATCAATTGGAGGTACAAATACATTCTCATCATCTCACTATGAGGCACTGTGAAGGACCATGTTTGGGCCAATGATGGGTATGGCATTGAAGTAGGAAAGTAAAGCTGTTTTCCTATTAATTAGTTTGAGCATGTGCTAGGAAGAAAGTGAAATATTAAAGGCACTTTAACAAGAACATTTTTGAAATACAGAGTCAGAGACTGGTGAGTTTGATTTCTTCTACAAAGCATTTTTGACAACTTACAATAAAAATAAATGCAATCCAAAGGCATCTACTAAGAACTCAAGAAAAAATAAAACAAATAAGAAATATTCTGAGTGATAATTTTGCATTTGTACATATGTATTATATTTCTGATGAAAAAGAGTAATAAAATATAATAATTGGAATTTCTCTGCTAAGCATGGTTCCCTGGAGTTAATTTCGCACATGAATCATTTATGAAGGTATTTTTAAAACTGGTTGGAGTCATACATATATCCAAATTAGGAATTTTCAAACAAACAGAGTTTTGATATTTGCAGTTTTCCTTTTGCTTGACAGTAGATGTGAACTGATATACTAGGACATCAATCAGAACAATTCTAGAGAACAGGAAGATACAGTGAAAGAGTATAACCTTCTTAAGCTGCATTACAGACATCGTTTAGAAAATCTATTCAGCTGTCTCTTTCAAGCTGAGGTCTCTATCGTGTGTGGTTACCTACATTCAGGACATGTGGGGTGTATGGCTAAATTTTTAGAGAAAATGAATCATAAAATTCTTCTATCATATTTTAATTAAGCTTTAGAATAGGACAATACATAATTAAAAGATAGATCAAGACAGAAATGTCACATCATTAGCACCTGTTTGATTTACATTAGATGTATATTTCTGGATGGAGTACAAAAAAATATATGGGTACATATTTTCCTTCTAAGAATTTATTATATGAAGATGAACAAATTTCAGTGCAAACACTTGTACATTGTCCATATTTTCAAAGCTAATTATGTTTGAAATTGAAAGCACATATTTGTACCTGTGATGTTTTTACCCTTCTTATGTGAGTTCCTGCTTTCTTTTGACTAACATCACATTTGTGACTCAGAGTCAGTGTACTGCAACAGCAGACCTTGTATGATTTCTCTACTGAAGTCCATCCATTTCCAGATTTGCTTGTCCTGTTTCATTTTATTTTGTTAATTTTTATATGACTCATGTACCTTTCTCTTCTTTGGTTCCTTTTTCCTCTTGGATACATTTGGTGACATTTTATAGTTATAGATAATGCACTTTTTGGAAGAATATGAAATTTGGGCTAAAAAACGTCAATAGGTGCCAGGGTCAGAATTTAAGAGACCGTTCTTATGAGAATGTCAAAGTTAATAATGCTGAGAGTAACCAAGACAGTGGAAGCCTACCTACAGACTTTGAGAAGGAATCAAGGAACTTATTAGGGACTGTTGGTGTGATACTTTGGATGAAACTATTTGATCCACATTCTTAGTATTTGTGAAAGGCAGAATTATCAACATAACATTTAATCTTTGGAATAGTGATTACTATTTACTCATATGCAAGACTATAATGAAAAAAAAGTGTGATAAAAACAAAGTTTGGAAAGGAAAAGAACACTAAGAAGTTTAAGGCTTTAAGTAAGTCATGTGCTGATAAAGAGACTGAAATTAATGTCATTAAACCCAAGCATCTAGCTCTGTACTGAAGAAATAGGAAAGGTGCCCTAAGGGAGAGCCTAAGGGGTTTTCTGCTCCTAAAAAAAATATGTCAAGGGACATTTATCACCAGTTTTACTGTACAGAAGCTGATGCATCTGAGACCCAAGGCAGCCAAGGCACATCTCAAGATAGCAGAAAAACCTGGCATTGCCATATATTTGGTACTGGATTTAGAGAAAAAATATACAAGACGGAGGGGTTTATGAATACCTTATCTGCAGTTTCAGAGAGTCACTAAGACCGTGCAACCTATAGCAGAGTCACGGATAGGCTACTGTGTGAATCTATGAAGATGACGTCTTGATTGTGGTAGAGACCCTAAGATGGCAGAGATGCCTGAGCTGTGAGGCACCTGCCAATGGAAGAATATACAGAAAATGGAACTAGCCCAACAGAAAGATATATGTTGCAGACAGCAAAGCTGGAGGAACAGATCCATCTAATCACTTTGAAACTGAAGGCTTAGATACCAGCTGTGGAGGCATAGGATTATTTATTTTGTCCTGATGGGTTTCAGTATTGATTTGGTTCAATCTTTTCAAATTATGACCCTAAATCTCCCTTTTGGAATTGAATGTAAATGTATATTTTCTTTATTGTGCCTTGTAAGTATAGAGTTTTTTGTTATTGTTACTTTGTTGTTGTTGCTGTTGTCTGGTTGGTTTTTTTTTTGTTTTTTTTTTTAAAGGGGATCACTTTTAAGAGAGTACCATGAATCGCAGAAAACACTTTGGGCTTTTGAATAGTGTTGATACTGTTAAACGGTGTAAAAAATTTTAAAGTTGAATCAAGTATATTTTATGTCATGAGATGGCCATGAACCTGTGGTAATCAGTGGAAGAATGTAGTGATTCAATTGAGAAATGTCCCCTAGGGGCTCCTTTATTTGAATGCTTGATCGTAGTTGGTAGTGCTATTTGGGGAGGTCATAGAGATAGAGACTTACTCAGGGAAGTATGTCAATGGGTATGGGGGTTAAAGCTTTATATAGACCACATATCCTGGTCTCTGTCTCTGTTTCCTATGTACAGATGAAATGTGATATTTCTGCTTCCTTACTACTAGTCTAGTCTTATGGTCATACTTCCATGCTGTGTCCACGGTGGTGGACTAAATCCCATGTGAAACTGTAAGCTAAATTAAATCCTCTGTTCCCCTAAGTTTCTCTTACTCATGATGTTTTATCACACCAACAGAAAAAATAACTAATCCATGTATGATCACAGGTCTTATTCTGCAAACACATATGTTCCTCCTGTGGCTCAAAGTCCCATGCATTGCTCCTGCCATATCATCTCTAGTCAGAAAGATGTCAGCTCTTCCCAGATGAGGCCAGTGTTCCATCATGGTGGTGGGGGATGCTACACATGAATCTGCTAAAGGTTGCCATGGAAAGAACATTCCACAGAGAAAATAAACCTGTTTGATTGATGAATTATGTCAACCATGGCAACCAGCTTAACCCCCATGAATTTTAATTTTCTCATCTATGAAATGACAGAATAGGATAAAGTTTTGAGATGCCAGACTCTTTAAATATACAGTTTAGGGCTGGGAAGAGTTTAATGGTAGAGCACTTGCCAAGTAGGCTTGAGGTCTTGGATTTAATCCCTTCAATTCTCAATAGCATAATAAAGAAATGAATATGAATAGATGAGTGAATGAACAGTAAACAAATAAATACATTGTTTCTAAAGCTTTTTCTACAAATAAATTTATGTTTTCATTCTGTTTTTCAGGAAAACACATTATATAATTATATTTTACCAGGAACTTTTTGATTTTTAAAGAGAATGGAATGAATATGCACCATAAATAGTACTACTGAGCATCATTAAATATTGAAAGCACAATAGCATCATTTTTAAAACCTCATGAAATCAATAAAAAACAATGTTTGAATAAGCTCTGGAGAAAAAAGACACTAATTTATATGGATTTGAATCTCTCAGCTCTTAGTGCTCTAAGCAGCAGATAGGCAACAAATAAATATTCACTATTTGCATTATTGTAGAAAAATAAAAAATGTATTCACTATATGTGTTATTATAGAATGTTTATTCTTTTGACCATTTAAGGATTCTGCAATATTTGTATTGCATTGTAGTATATCTCAGTCTTTCAATTCTATTCTAGAAAATACTAAAAATTTAACATTAATATATTTTAATTAAATATACTGCATGTATAATATGATGATATTATTATTTTAGGGTAAGTTTCTTTAATGTGATTAAGCTCTTAAAGGAATACAAATAAACCTTATAGAAACATGTGAATTAAGGAGCAAAAGATAAAAATGAAATAAGGTATCTTATAGGCCCCAAAGTCCATGCTTTACTATTAAGATTACAAAGAGAAAATATTGCTAACATGAAATTTTTATTGATAATATAATGAAAATAAGGGTCTATTTAACACTCTAGTGATGTATAAAAAGAAAGGGTGAAAGAATTGTTATTTTGGGGCAAACAGAGAATTGGAGAAAAGAAGATAAATATAAACAAAATAAAACACAGCATTAAAAAGTTTCCCTCAAGGGCACTGTCTCCTCTAAGAAGATTACTCTTTAGGTTCCATAGATGGTAGATGGGAGGTGATATCTTAGCTCATTTGAAATAAGAACACAAGGAGGCAGTTTGACATATGTTAATTTAAAGGTCTTATGCTGATGGATGGCATAGGATTATCCTAAATGTCTTTGCATCTTATTTTCCATGCAGGGTTAGTAGCCATAACTCCACTCCAAGTTGTGTGTGTTTGTGTGCTTCTCCCTAGGTTCCTTTGTTCCAGCAGTTAATGAGTAGGTTGGAAATATGGAAAACGGTGAAAGAAATGGAAAACAGCATGAGGTAGTCCAAGGTTGACTGAATCATCTGCTTTACCTAAAACTGTTAACACCAAATAGATGAAGCCTGCAGCCACCACCAGTGGTTCCCTTTCAGCTGGAGACTCTGCTAATGACTTCCAGTCTCCAGGAAGGCCAGGTTTCCATGCTGATGCAGAGAGTAGCCGCTCTATGTAAATACCCAGAAAGTATAATGCTTGAATTATTACATACAGGAGCCTCGCTTTGAAGTCAGGCTATCTCATCAGTATACATCTACAGTTGTTAAGCATTATTCATATTACAATCAAATAAGCAAAATCAACATTTTCACAAATTAATTCATTGTAGTTTAAAATTTCCAAATATACTAAAAAGGGAATTATACTATAAAGTCAAGGGGATTGCTGGATGATAATAGACAATTCAAGTTTCTATTTTTAAAGTGATCCCTTTTTGATGTTTCTGTCTTTGAGCAGCTCACAAATTAGAAGAAGGTAAAGAAGTAAACAGGCCTGCAGAGTTTGCATGGTTTGCCGTATACTACGACTGAAGGACCTACAGCATCTAAGCTTGATTTGTATTGTGATGGCTTTTAAAAATACAGAAACTTTTCCTTGACCATGGTTCCTAGGTTAATGAAAATGGTCTAAATTTGCTGATTCTGGTGAGAGCCCATGATAAAGAGCATCCAAAAGGGACTCCATGATGAAGATGTTACATAGAAAGATAAGAAGGAAGTGAAGACATCAAGACAAACAGCATAGCCCAGAGGCACAGCTACTTAGAAGGCTAGGGTAGGAGATTGCGTGTTAAGGGCCAGCCTGGAAACTTAGTGAAATCCTGTTTCATAACACACACATACACACAAGTAAAAATGAGGGCTGAGTCCCTGAGAGAGTCTTGTGCTAGCACATGTGAAGGTCCAATGCTATGTAATGACAACAGAAAGACAAATTCCCTGAAAATAACCCATTCTCACAAGAACTAATGCTCTCTATAACATCAAATTCTTTTAAAGATATGGTTCCCTGACCTCGTGACCTTCTAAAACCCACCTGAGCACTTCCTAAGGGCCTCCACCATGACAACCAAACTTCCAAGCACAGCACTTTCTTGGGCAGAAATACTCAAATCAAAAGGATGGCATACGATACAAAAAAAAAAAATGGAGAACAGAGCAGAGTTTCAGCCAAAGGGAGAAAGTTAAAGGAAGAGCTCATAGAGCTGCCCGTTCCTAAGCCAAATTTCCACAAGGACATATCAATGAAGAGGCAAGGATAACATGCCAACCAAACAAACCAGTAACACAGTTGTTTCAGGTGAGACAAACATGGGTGCAGTGCAGTGGAAGAAGCAGGAGATGAAGAACGTTTCAATCACGTGAAAAAAACTCAAGTGCAATCTATGAAAGGAGCATGAGGGGTGGGGGCTGTTGAGGGGGTGGGGACTCAGTGTTCAGGTCAGGTAAGATTAAGGAGAAAACTCCCCTGGAGACAGCCCACAGAAGATGTGGGATTTGGAAAAGAGTGTTCACTTACTCACTTAAGGGAGATTTATTGTGTTATGGACAAGTACTTGCCTATGTGTTGAAGGTGGAAGAGTCAAGAGAAGTCAAATGTTGTGCCTCCCTTGAATTTAAACTGTGATATGGAGCTTTTACGTATAGGACGGGAAGGATTCAACATAGATACCTCACTCTTTTGATTACAGAGAAATGGCTTTGAGGTTCCATCTGGACTTTGATTGGAAATTCTCTGAATTGATTCATAATTTATTTGCAAATGCTTGAGCTTTTGGACTTATTTAACATGATAATTGGGCTAACCAGAATGATAAAAGAGATGGAGGTAACTGGTTGTATAGGAAAAGCCGAAAAGACAGGAAACAACTGTGAAATTGGAAGACACTTGCTAATTCAAAGGACCATGAAATTAGGAGATGGTAATGAGAGAACTGGTTTGAGAATGGGAAAATGAAAGTGCTGCATGAACTGAATATAGTGGTTCAATTTGTAGATTCAACAAAGCCAAAGTTTTTGAAACTTGTGTTTCAGCTTTTAATGGGATAATGCATGTTCCGTGTATGAGGTTATGATAAAAAGTCATTCATATTTCAAACAAAATGATTCTAAAACTACTATATATATATATATATGGTATCTATATCATAATTACACATATATATAATATCAACTACTTTTAAATTGATTTTAATATCACCTTAAAATCTTATCACTGATAACTTGGTATAAGTAAGATTTCAGACTTATTCACATATGAAAATCATGGTTGCAGTCAAGCCACTATGAAAATCAATTATGACGTTCCTCAGAAAACCAAAGCAAACTTATGGTATGAGATAGATACATCATACCTATAATCCAAGCCACCTTATAATGATGCTTTGAATTATTTTATGTTGCATTTGTTCAACTCTGTGAAGCTGTGTTACTTTGCCTGTCTAAAAACTGATTGGTCTAATAAAGAGCTAAACAGCCAATATTAAGGCAGGAGAAAGGATAGGCGGGGCTGGCAGCCAGAGAGAATAAGTAAGAGGAGGAATCTGGGGAGAAAGAGATTGAGGAGCAAGAAAAGGAGTAGAGGAAGACACCTGGGCACCAAGCTACACAACCAGACACGGAATAAGAAGGAAAGAAAAGATATACAGAAATAGAGAAACATAAAACCCCAGAGGCAAAAGGTAAACAGGATAATTTAAGAAAAGCAAGCTAGAAACAAAGCAAAGCCGAGCATTCATAATAAAGAATGAACCTCTGTGTGTATTTATTTGGGAGCTGGGTGGTGGGCTCACAAAGCACCAAAGAGCCCAAAAGTAAGAAAATCAACTACAACTGATAGTAATTAGGATACCCAATAATGTGAAAAGATATAACTTGAGATATTTTATAGTCAATTCAATAGTATGGCATAATATAGAAATGTTTTATAAGAACAAATATTATTAAAATATGGAAATTTAAATTATATTTGAAAGGTAGAATGGGAGATGATTACTGTATTTTCCACAATTTGTACAAATAACAACAGTAGACAAGGTAATTTGCTCATGTTAAAGACATAGGTCAAATCAGAGTTGTTCATGCTCTATGTCCTATGTTCTTGCACTTAACTGCTCTTCTAGCTTAATAGTATATTCAGCTTCTCCTTTTAGCTTCCTGTTTCCAACACATGGTATCAATAAATGTATACACACCCAATATACATTTGAGCTATCACAAAAGAAAGGACTCCCACCCAAATATCTGTACACAAATATGTGTCCATGTTAATTTAATCTTCACTTTTTTAGCAGTAGTTTATTTCAGCAGAATCTCAACTCCATCAAAAATGAAAATGGTACACAATGTAATCAAAATATACATGCAATTATAACTCCATGCCTTCCAGTATAAAATAAACATAGAGATGGAGGCTCTAACGAAATTACAGCGATCATTCTTTCATTTAGTGTGCTCAGACGCACATGACGTGTCAAGAAGTGTGATAAATGCTGAGACAAAATAAATGAGAACATTCCTCTTGAATACTTCATGGCCACATGTGGAACATGACAAGTAACTTCAGTGAAATATGACAAAGCCTACCACAAAGATGCAAGAGTGCCATAGAAACACAGGGAAAGTGTAAGGAAGGTCAGCTTTAACTCTGAAACAGAGGTAAACGTGTACTATATCTGGGGAAGAAAAAGGAGTTTATAAAACGAGAGTTCTCAGAGAAAAAGAATTAGAAGAGAAAGGTTTTCTCAGATAGCGAACAAATGTTCCACAATTCTCCAGTGGGCCATATGACACTGCAGTGTGGAGTATGCAGTATGGAGAACTTCCTCCTGAGAGTTGTAGGTTCAGGGATATTAGTTATTCTATTAAGAACACCCACCATGGAGACACACATTACAATTTTTCTGTCAGTTAGTTTTACCTGTTTAGTTTTGCATTGATAAAATTTTAGAAATTAGCTCACATGTAGGGCAAATGTTTGATAATAGGCACAACATAAAATATCTAAGATGTAGAAATATGTTGAGAATAAAGAAAATATTTTTATTTGAAAGTTCTTCTGGCCCTCCCCAATTTCAGGAATGAGTCTAATTTATTCAACTAAACTTGCTATTTGATTTTTTTACTCCTTAATCACACCGAATCATGTAATTAAAATGAAACATAATGTTACTATCACCCTAAAATTATCTAATTCTGTCTTATTAGAAAGAAGTTGTATAACTTGTGATTCTGAAAATGAGAAAGTTCAGTTTGTTTACTTTGAGCTTGACTTTAACCAATTTTAGCAGGTATGAGGTAGGTTAACAGCTTCAAATTACATGAGGGATTTGGTATACTATGTTATAGAGATGACAAGAAAAGTTTCAAAGTGGTGTATATTTATGAACAATAATGGCAGCCTGGCTAGTGTGGTGTCAAAGGACTGACTGTACTTCTTTGAGATAACTCCTGCTAGCTGGTGTTCAACATTTGACAAAGACATTTTGATTAAAATTCTTAAATTTCTAAATTAATAAATACTGAATAGCACGCCAAACTCACAGAAACTGAAGCAGCAATCAGGGAAATTTTATGGGTCTGAGCTATGTCCTCTGCATAAATGTTATAGTTGTATAGCTTAGTGTCCTTGTGGGACTCTTAACAGTGGGAGTGGGGATCGTCTCTCACTCTTTTGCCTGCTTTTGGGACCCTTTTCCTCCTACTGGGTTGCTTCTTCCAGCCTTGATATAAGGAGATGTGCTTAGTCTTATTGTGAGTTGTTATGCTGTATTAGGTTGATATCCATGGGAGGTCTGCTCTTTTCTGAAGAGAAATGAAGGAAAAGTCGATATGGGGGAGAGAGAAAGTGATGGTGGAGAAGACGTGGAGGAGTGGAGGGAGGGGAAACTCTATCACGATGTAATATATGAGAGAAAAATAAATAAGTTTAAAAAAGAAAGTGATAAATTGAAAGTAAAAAAGAAAGCTTGTTTCCAAATATGTGGAATCTCTTTTTTTTTGTGAATATCTTCTATTTTGTCATCTTTAACATAAAAACCTAACAAGTCAGGAAGTAAAATGTTACTACTGGCTTTAAAGAAGAAATGTCTGAAATGATCAGTGGCCCTGTGTATTGGCAAGGGAACTGGTTCTTTCTCTCCAAGGATGCTCTTTACAAGCAGCATGCAAGGAACTTTGGAAATTCTGTTGGACACATACTGAAATAGAGGGAGTCCTGGATGAATCTTAGTTCAGTGGCATTGTGACTCCATTCACTCCCTTACTAAAAATGGTCTACATCTGTTAGTGTACATTAGGCTATTTGGTTATATTAGATAATATAGAGTTGTGTTAGAAACATAGCTCACATTGTAAGGACTTTTTTTTTTAGACAAGCATTAGGACCTGAGATTCATTCCACAGAAAAGAAGGAAGAGCAGGTATGGTGATGTGCATTTGATTTGGAATCCCAACTGTGGGGAGTCAGATATGGGTGAATCCCTGAGACTGACTGGCCACCCAACCCAGCTGATTTGGTGAGTTCCAAGCCATTGAGGACCCTTGTCTCAAAAAAAAAAAAAACCAAAAGAGGGAGAGAGAGAGAGAGAGAGAGAGGAGAGAGAGAGAGAGAGAGAGAGAGAGAGAGAGAGAGAGAAAGGGAAACAGATGAAAACCATCCTTAGGAATAACACTAGACACTAGAGGTTGATCACTGGTGTCCACAAAGATGTACATATACATGCATACTACCACCACATGAACACATATGCACTCATACACATGTGAACATACATTTACAAAATATACTATATGATTAATCATTTTCAGGCCAAAAGAGACACTCATTTTCACCTTTAGAAATATGATAGTTATATTTAAGAAATAATGATTTAATTATCCATAGCATTTAAGACGTAGAATTATTCTTACTCTCTTATTTCTTAAGCTTCACTGTGTAGACATATTGCTATACAGAATTTCATACATTAACTTTAAACATGTGATGATTTTTAAAAGATTAGTATTCTGATTTTATAATTTAGCAATATAATAAAATGCCCTCAGATTAGTATGAGTGTGACTCAGAAAGTTAACCTTATCAGGAAAGGGATCCTAGTGGCTGTATATTAGCATAGTTTGCTTATGACAAGTCTTTCACACCCAATTGTCAACCTCTAGAAAGGATGAGAAAAATGCAGAGCCACATGCCTTAAGCCAGCACAATATGTATGTTCCCTTCAATCATCTGCAAGCAAACACTGACTCACTTTGCTTTATCCTTTTCTCAGTCTTGAATAAACTCATCAAAGGGATTATCACTTGCTCGGCACTTGTGATAATATGTCAACTGGATGCAAAGAAGACTATAAACAGTGAAAGTAAAAGAGGAAGAGCTTCAGGAGGTTTTAGGTTTGTCTTCCAGATATATATGGATTTGGACCCTTTTAAGTATCCTTCACCCCTATTTGGAATTCAAATTCATCTGGAGACTAGACATGAACATGAGCCTAAAATTAGATCGGTAACAGCTTTGGTGCTAACAAGGGCTCTGGTTAGAGCAGAAGGAAAGAGCATGGAAAAGCAAGAGCTTGAAAAGGCAGGGCTTGCTCATTTAGGAAACTGTTTTGGTATAAGGTATATGGGACGGCGAGGCAAATTGGTGAGTTTTCGACTCTGAATTAGGTGATTTCAGGAGCAATTCCATCATGTCCAGAGACTGCAAGTCTATTATTTAACAATAGATTATGGTAGTTATTAATAAAGTAAGATATACTAAATCATTCTAAATATAAGTAGATTTCCCATCTACTAGGGTTTTGTTTCTAAAAGCTTCTTACAAAGTTGATAAAGATATACAAATGAAAGTTTAAAGATTTTCTAATACAGGAAAAAGAAAAGAGACTTTCATATTGGAGATATAGCTTAAGGCTCTGACATCTTAAGTTCTAGAAGAAGTAGAGAACATTCTAAAAAGCAGACACACTTCTGGAGAGTTTACAAAATTGTCAAAAAGAAAAAAAAAAAGAGGTTAAATCTACATGAAGGGATTCCCAATTGGTCACTGCCAGTACTGCAGAAAATAAATAATTCACGAGTTACTACAAAGAAGAAATGATTCATAAGTTATCACGTCTGGGATAATTGCTTGTTTTGATAACATAGGGTTCCTGGAAACTTGGTTGTGCTGTTCCCAGAGAGGAAAGGCATCAGTATTGATCCAGCACAGGGATTTCAAACTCTGAATGACAATCAAACATGTCAATTAAAGTAGATGAAGACCCCACAAATGTTATAAAATGTAAGTTCTGTGTAGTTAGCACAGGTATATATTAGTTAATTGCAAATTATAATCAACTACTGATTATACATCCTCAGGTAGCACATATTGTGTGTTACTATGTCATAATACTTTTTGTGTTTTACATTGACCAAATTGTTGAACATAATTGTCTACTCAGACTTTGCTTTCTTGCTGAACTGAACACTTGGTTAAACAGAATTTCCCCCCAAAATATCTTCTGCAGACAAAGTACTGTTTCAAAAACTTCCTCCTGAAAAATCCACAGAGTTCAAATAAATCATCAATGTGTCAGTAATAAATTTTAACTTAAAAGCTATAAGTAACATAGGATCTTATTGATTTGTTCATATGACAGTAAAGGGATTTTATGGGTGGAGTTTGCTATCCAAGGCAAATAACAGAAGCATTCCTTGGTCTGTGAGAATATCAAATCTCTTTACTTATAAGATAATGATTTAATTCATATCCATGTAATTGTACACACACACACACACACACACACACACACACACACACACACACTGCACACTCTTCTGTTATAACTTTAGGTTCATTAATTCCACAGCTTGGAAGTACCATCTGCTTAAGGATGCTGTTAAGTCCAAGGCTTGGCATACAGTAAAATCCTTGTGCTGACAAACACATCTTTCCTTTTCGACCCTTTAGCTTATATTTAACACACAGGAAGTTTCAATTTTTTTTTTCTGTGCCTTGATGATTTGTGACAGGAACAGGTTCATACTTTTAAATTCCTGTCCTTGGGTGCAGTTCAGACAGAACCTGGATGATGGAAAGTCTATACCACATCTATAAAGCAAATCAACAAATATACTATTTTTGTTTAATCTTGCACCTGTAAGGCTTTTTTTCAGTCTCATAAATGGTGTAGCTATAGAGCTTACACAAGTAACCTTTGAAATGCTGTTTATCTGTCACTTGAAACACATGGAGGAAATTTCCTTTTTATTTTCTCTTTCGGCATATATTTGGTATAAGACTTTCTGTTGAGAACATGGCGACTCCCAGAAAGCCTCAACTATTCTGCAATACTTAATACAACACGGTTCAGGTAGTGATACAGAAAACTAATTCTATAGGACATTTAAACAAGCAGGGCAAGTCAAACCAAATATATATAGACAAATATGATAGACTTCAAACTTAGAACCTTAGAATAGAAACAGGCTGTGAGTTAAAAAAAAAAATGAAGCTATGTCCTTTCCTTGTAAAATCAATACCCTTTTAGATTAAAACTGAAATATAAAACAAATGTGGTTTTGTTTGTTTGTTTTTGACAGAAAATGAAGAAAAGGAAAATTCTTTTCCATGATGGCTGTTAAGAATATACACTAACCCGGGCATTCAGCACTGATGCCACTGGCTCACGGGTCTCTGAAGGGTGACATCCCCATTGTCCCCCCCCACTATTAGACTTCCAAATTTCACTGGTTTGCTCTGGGATATCATAGAAAATTAATTGTATGATTGATGAAAATTTTAAAAAAAGGAATACATACCAAGTTTTTTTTTTTTTGGATTGTTTTATAATCAATTTAAGCCACTGTTACTTGTTTATTTTGTTTAATGTTTCAGAAGATTTCAGATAGTCTTTAATTATATCTTATTATGAAACCCCTTTTTATTTAAAAGGTAACTACACAGTGAATTGGAAACAAACACACTTGTGAGGACAGCTCACATCCAGAGAAAAAAGCTAGACATTCTAGAACTCATTTTGACGGAGCTCATCCCCCTCGCAGCTCCCATCTCCCCTCCAAAAGCAAACATTGTCGTGGTTTTATTGTCACATTTAATTGTTATGTCTTGTTTAATTTTTAAAGGAGATTCATTTCCCAAATTTCCCAAAGCATTCAAATTAAATGGTACCCATTGGTTACGACTTGTAAACCTCTTGTAATTCACAGTTTACCCTCAGTCTTTTCCTTTTGGGGGATTACATTTTGCTGGCTGTAATTTCAAAGTGTAAATTGCTGTGGATGATTGATTGATAAATAAAACACTGATTGGCCAATAGCCAGGCAGGAGGTATAGGCGGGACTAGCAGAGAGGAGAAAAGAAAGGACAGGAAGGCAGAGAGAAGGAGACACCAGCTGCCGTCCAGGGAGCATCTTGTAGAGGCAACAGGTAAAGCCACAGAACAAGTGGCGACATACATATTAACAGAAATTGGCTTAGTATAAGAGTAAGAGCTAGACAATGGTAGGCCTGATCTAATGGCCTAGCAGTTTAAATAATGTAAGCATCTGTATGTTTATTTTCTAAGTGGGCTAAGGGACTACCGGGGCTTGTCGGGACCCAGAGAGAAAAACACTAGCTACAGTAAATCAGTACGTTCCTTTATTTTCTGAATATCTTGTGTTTGGGATGCTGAATCCAAAAACTGGATTACACTAGCATCCTATCATTCCAATTAGACCGTAGCCTATGTTGTGTGTATTCATCAAGATGAATACTGTCCAGTTGTATATTCTTTTGGAATATGAAAAGTTATCCATGTTGAAACTATTTCTGCTAAGACCTTAGGGACTGACATGTGATGCTATTATATTTTTGAAATTTCCTTTTAAAATTCCTTGTGTTGATTTTATGAAAAGCTTTTTTTCTTGGGCCATTTGGTTATTCATGAAGCTCATGTAGAAAATGAGGGATAATTTTTTTTGACTTATCAGTTTTTCAAATATCTCTATTATAGCCTTTTTTTTCAATTTAGATTGAAAAAACAGTCTGAGTATTGCTAACATCCCCCTTCAGAAATTTCATAGTTTATTCTTTTGCACTAGACTACAATGTTGATAATTGTTTTTCTGATTGCATTACAATGCCTTAGTCTCATATCTACCTTAGAAGTATCTGTTATGTACCCAGAGAAGAATCAATCTTGTTGAAATGAAGATAGACTAGACACTCAATCCAAATATACCTACCTGCTTCTTCATAGGTATCATCTTTTTAATAGTTGGGTTAGCACCAGTGATTAGTCTCTTTACGGTGAGTTATGAATAAAGGAGATGTAAACCATTTTGCAGCCCAGTACTAAAGAATCACCCTACTGACTCCCAGGACTCAAGATGCATGAGTTCTACATGACACAGCTGTGGCACTGCATCTGAGTTTCTGTTGAGAGGGGAGAACCTAATCTATATCAGATGCCTTCTGAGAGAAAATAAACCTAGTGTTTGTTCAATCACACACACACACACACACACACACACACACACACACACACACACACAATGGTGGAGTTTGTCAACTGCAGTGCCTAGCATTATCCATCTCAAATGAAACATGGGGATAATAAAGGGTAACAGTTACACCTCAAAAATGACATTGAGGAGTTAAATGGAACTAAAAGCTCCTGAAGTTTCTTGGAACATAAAAGAACTTAGTTCTTCTTTGAAACATTAGCAGGTATTTATAACTTCAAAGATATTTTTAAAAAGCTTTCAATAATACTGCTAAGCAGTGTAGTGCATATAAAATCACCCAGTTCAAATAGACAGGCCAGTTCCTTACATTAGAAACATAAATAAAGCTCTCACAAGTAGCTTCTATTATTTTCAAACATTAACACAGATACAAGCAGTAGAAGGACAGTTGTCAAACCCCTATCTAAAAACTGAAGAAAACTTCAAAATATGTATATCCAGAGAGCCCTGAAAGAATTCCACTGAAAGATTTAATAGTTCATATCAAATATTCCATTTAACGTTCTCTTCTATATACCCCATCAATCTTCTGATTGACTGACTTTGAAGCTCTATTAATGCATCCTACAGTCAAAGTTTAAATGGAGTTTAATGGAACTCATCCAAATCTATAATAGCATTCTCCCCCGAAATTAACTTATAACCCACAAGTTAATGAAATGAATGCAGCTATATTTTCCCAAGGTGGGGTACTGCTGAGTGAGTCAAAGTGCAGAACCTTATACCACATAGACGACCTGGAGTCCTGCTCCCTTCACTGAAGTTCTGGGCTCCCCTAACCCTGGAGGTACATTAAGAATACTGCTATATACCACATGGATACTTTAACAGCAGTGGCTACTACGAGTTTAAATAATGCTTTGTAGCTCATTGAGAAATATAAAAATTGCAAAAAATCTTAGCAGTCCTTTAAGGATGAATGCCAATGTCTAATGCTTATGTTGGTCTTGACATAGTGTTTCATGGGTAATATGATACACAATAGTTAGGATGGATCTGTAATTGTGTGCTTCTTTAAATAATCAATAACCAAATAAATGTATTATTAAAATGGTAGTTCAAAATCAAATCCAGTGTCTTATACTTTTCTTCCAAATAAAACAATGTATAGAAACAGATGAGTTACCCAGACAAGGCTTTGTCCCTCTATTTAATTCAATCAAGAAAGTAATCAAGTGTTCAATAAATGGGTCATTTGAGGAAAGGCTATAGAGCTGAATTTATTTACAAAAGAGACCAGACGGCTGACAGAATACATGGCTGGGGTGCTGGGGGCTTGGGGCTTACAACTTTCAGCTATATAAAGCAATAGCATATGGGAGGTGTTAAGCAGCTGTTCTATTCCTGCTCTGGAAATAGTTATGCTTAGGAGTCCCAGCCAGCAGAAATAGGACCAATTGATCAAAGTTACAGCCAGGCAAATATTAGCTTGTCATATGAAAAGGAGCATTCTTAAAATTAGAGCTGTTGGAAATTGAAATAAGTTGCCTTAGGAGGTAGAATGACCTTGGAGCTCTGGTTCCTTGTGGAACCCTGCCTTGTTTTACTGCTTTTAAAAAAAATGTATCTCATTGTAGACTGGAAAAGGAAGAAAAGGGGCATAAAGAAAGAGATGGGGAGTTTCTTCTGAGCATTATATGAGATCAGTAACATCTCTACCAGGGATGAGTTGTTTATGAAGACTCCTTAATGGTAGCTTTGAGTTATATAAATGAAAACACTATTCCTAGCCTGGGATAGTGCTTACTTATCCCTAGTCAGGGATAGTGTTTACTTATCCCCAGTCAAGGATAGTGTTTACTCATCCCCAGTCAGAGATAGTGTTTACTCATCCCCAGTCAGAGATAGTGTTTACTCATCCCCTGTCAGGGATAGTGTTTACTTATCCGCAGTCAGGGATAGTGTTTATTTATCCCTGTCAGGGATAGTGTTTACATATCTAATGGTGAACTTCACTTCTTATGACTGCAAGCAGAAAGAGGGATTATAAAAGAAAAAAGAAACTAGCAAGAGGACCCAAGCACAACCGATATGTTGATGCTAGGTGTCATGGAGAAGCATGGCTTTGGATTCTCAGAGGAAATGATGTATAGTTTAACTCAAAGCATTTCTTCTAGTTTCTGATGTGCTGTATCCTATCATTCATTAATTCAGAAAATGTTCACTAATTACCGATCACAAAATTAATCAGCAACTTTTCCCACTTCTACAGATCATAGTTCTAATTCTGGAGACACACTATAAACATATAAATTAATATGTAGCTGTATTATAAATAGGTTTACAATTATGAATGACAGCTATAATTGCATATGCTGGAGTGTGAACTGGGGCCTAGTATCGATATAGAAAAGTCCACCAAACAAGGTGATACTTTTGTAAATTTTGAGAAAGTAGGTAGTAGCTTAGGGGATGTATATTTCAGAGAGATCCAATGTTATCAATGAGGAAATGACTCCTCCCACATTTTCTCCACTCCCAACCACAGCTGTCTCAGTTCTTCAGATTGCAAGGGAGAATTCATGCCATGCACAGAGAGAGGAAGCAAGTGGGTAGAATTATCCCAACACTTGATTAAGCAACAGTGAAATGCAATCTCCAGAGTCAAGAGCGGACTGAGGCAAGGGTCAAATGGCAAAGAGCTTTTATAACCTAATCCGCCGCCATTTCTCTTCACCTGGCTAATCCCAGAAATGACCAGGAATGTTCTTCTTCCTGCAATTGGCAGAGACAGCCTTAGAAGCAGTGAATGCCCACAACTTAGTCTATTACTATAGACACATTCATGAAAGACTATGGGAAAAGGTACAACTAACCTTAAAATCAGTAAGGTTACTAAGGGAAATGGCAATAATTTCCCTTGGGGTTGGAATTATCAGACTAGGGAGGACAGCTACCTGGGAGTTTGCTACAGCCTACCTTGAGAAATTGTGCTATATTTTCAGGAATCCTGTTCTTGCTTTTATGGGGTCAACTTGACTGTCTCATATCCAGCTGCAAACCCTCTTATTTGCTGTTTTACTTAAACAATTAACCCTAATATTCATTTTAACATGGACATTTATTTTTACCATAATACTAACGGTTAGCATCAGTAAAGGTTTAACAAACTGATGCTACTTTAAAAACCCAGAGAAATTAAGGTTTGAAGAGACAACAATCCGTAAGTTCTTTTTTTGTATGTGTTATAACTGTAGCTTAAAGCCTACAAAGATACATCTGGGTGGCATTAGCATATGCATGGAATATTCAGAGTAAAACCAAGAGATTGAATGAGTTAATATAAAAAGGGGGTATAGCTGAAACACATACATAGACAATCACTGAATTCTGGGAGAGTACAATTTTAAACAAGCAGGGAGATAATGGAAGATGTACTGAATAATGCCAGGAAAGCCATGGAAACAGCAGGATACTGGACAATGATATGTTATAAAATGAAAGTAAATAGGTGGCTAAGAAGGAAATCAACTATTTGTACTCAATTAAGAATAAGTTAGTGAATTCAAGTAAAATTTGAGCTTGGTAGTATTGAGAATCCTATGATTGTAGCTGGGGTGGGAACTGGACAGAATGCTACTAATAATGAAGTCTCATTGGACTAAAAATGAGCTACATCCATGCAAACGTCATTTTGGACTCTTTTGAGAAATTTTGTAATGAAGGGGAGTAAAAGAATGGAGGAATGTAATGGAAGGAAAGATTGCTTTCTTTCTTTCTTTCTTTCTTTGATTGTGTGGAAATGTACTGCAAGATGCTTAACTGATAGGAATTTATTTCCATACAAAAGTCAAGTATGGCTAACAAAGGCAAGGAAATAAAGGGTCAGTGTTCCTTGGGTGCTTGAGAGCTAATGAGGGAGACTGTGCATCTGGAAGACTTGTCAACAGTGAGGAAGCACCGTATCCTCAGAAGGCAGGAAGTTGTGGATTTTGCCTTGTGGGTGGCACATACATATTTGGTGAATAATTTCTATTTTCCCGATAAAATACAAAGGGAGATTATGAAACATGAACATAATACTGGAGGGAGTGATCTACAGATTCAGCACAGGCCTCATCAAAATTCTAACAACATTCATTCATAGAACTAGAAAAAAATCATAAAATTTATTTGGAAACAGAAAAACAATTAGTGAAAACAATCCAATATAATGAGTAGGGCTAGAGATATCATAAAAATTACATTACAAACTTACAATAACTAAAGTAACATGGTACTGGGAGAAAAACAGACACACAGATCAACAGAACAGAATAGAGACCCAGAAATAGATCACACAGCTACAACCACCTTGGTTTTGACAAAGGTTCCAAAGCATTAAATGGGAAAAAAAAAAAAAAGACAGTTTCTTCAACAAATGGTTCTGTGAACACTGGGTACCCACATGTAGAAGAATGAAACTTGGTCCACAGTTCTAAACTGCCCCCAAACAATTCAAAACTCATCAAAGACCTGAATTTATGACTTGGAACTCTCCAAGGATTTTCTGAAAATGGCTACAAGAAATAATCCGAAGGAACTCGTAAATAGGGTTACTTGAAATTACAGAACTTCTCTGAATTCTGCCAAGCAAAAGAATCACCGGGGGAAAAGACAGCCTATGGAAGAAAATCATTACCAACTGCACATCTACTGGTGATTCATACCAAAAATCTAGAAACTCTCCAATCTTTAAACATCAACAAACAAACAATAGAACAAATGATTGGCTCACATACTGGAAATGTGAAGCAAACAGACAGTTCTCAAAAGAAGAAACATAAATAACAAAAAAACTTTTGGAAAATAAAAAAAGGTGAGTAACCATAGGCAGCAAGAAAATGCAAGTTATTAAAACTTGCATTTTAACTGCTAATGAAGCTGAATAGAGATTTTTTTCCTAAGCCAGCAAAGCAGGGTATCAGAAAAACAAAGAAGGGCCAGTAAGGTTGCTCAATGGGTAAAGGCATCCTATGGCAAACCTGATGATGGAGTTCAGTCCTAAGAATGCACGTGGTGAAAGGAGAGATGAGACGCTTGCCAGTTGTCCTCTAACATCCACAAGCGCACTGTGGTATGTGCACCCATACACATAAGCACAAGAGCACACATTCAATAAATAAACATACAAACAATGGCAATAAATTCAGGTGGTAAATTACACTGGGGTACTCCAAACAAAGTAGAACTACCAGATGATCCATCTCAACCTACACTCAAAGGAATCTAAATGAGCATACCATAGGGATACATGACCTTCAGTGTTTATTGTCGCATTATTTACTGTAGCCAATATTTGGAACTAGTCTTGAATTCTTTCTACAGACAAACAGACTTAAAACTGTTTTATAGTAAATACACACAAAAGAGTTTTGATTGAGCACAAAGAAGAATATAATTACACCATTTGTAAGAAAAGGGATATGGAAATGGAGATCATCTGTTGAGAGAAATAGATCATACCCATAAAGACAATTAGTGCATATATATGACATATAAACACAAGGGGATTGTGGCACTGGATATAGAGTGAGAGGGAGAAAGGGAAGGAGAGAGGATAAGTGTATGGGGAAAATATTGATGCTTTTTTCCCATATAAAGAATCCAGATTTAAAAATACATATGTACATAGCCATATATGTATGACATAAAAGCAGAATGGGACTAATTTGAGGGGAGGAAGAATAGTAGGAAACCAGGTTAGAGAGATGGTAAGATAGTTTGGGCAAGTATCAGCAAGGCACACATTATGAACAAACCGTAACAAACTCCATTGTTTTATAGTCTATATAAAGTTAATTATTTAAAAAAGAAATGTGAGTAGAGTTGGAGTGTTGTAGAGTGCTTGACAAATGTTAATAGTCACTGTTAAATATTATTTTCCTAGTTCCATAGACATGTAAATTAGAACATAATATAATCTACAGTTTAAATATAAAATACACATAACTATACTTACACCATTTCTTATAAAATTCTGGAAAATAATTTAAATTAACAATTTATTAATTACTAAATTCTCTAAAAATCAATAAGAAGAGGTATTAAATTTGTAAAGAATTTAAAATGTTAATTATCTTCACTTTAATTTTATGTTAATATTACCTCAATTCCTCATGGAACTTTTTAATTTAAGAATCATTACTAATTCATGATCTATCACAAGCTGAACACATTTCAGTGAACTTTTTTTAATCAACTTTATATCTTTGCCTTAAATATGTGTTTCTGTATATAGAAAAAAATTCCAAAATGGTACAATTCTCACCCCTCTCCCTAATGCAAATATATACACATAAACACTGAACTAAATTAATTCTTTTAAAAAAATAGGAAAAGAATATGAAGATATAGGCTACTCCTCTTGTGGTTAGGCTACCTGCATGACATGTGGACAGTGTTCCAAAAACACTTTCTGATGTCTAATAATTGATTTGAAGCTAATGAAAAGGGAATTACACCAGTAGTAATGAACTAATCCATTAAATTCTTCAAAAGAGGTCAACTATACTTGAAGTAGCAGAAATGTTGTCTAAACTAGACAGTGAAAGAGAAAAATCATTGATTTAGAGCAGGAAATATGATGACATTAAGATCGAAATATGGAGGATTTTGCTGAGAATGGACCTTGATTTCCATAGTCTGTAGTTAAGACATGAATTAGTCATCTGATAGTATAAGCATGGAAGAGTACCATACTATGTAACCTTTGAGGCTATATGATCACAGATTTAAAAGGATAGCAATGCAATGAGTTGTTCGTTTGTTTGTTTGTTTTTTTGGTAGTTATCTTAAAGTATGCTTTTATAATTTGGGGATAGATTTATGGAGGTAGGATCTCACGTAGATCCAGAATTATCCAGCAGTAACATAGGAGAAATATTAGGAAGTAAAGGAATAATTGTAAAAAGCTTTTAAAAAAAACTATGATATAAAGGGACATTCCTGTCATATATAGTACTGAAGGCCAGTATCATCTACATAATGAATGTGAAACAGTAGTGCATTACATGAAATAGTCAAAATTCCTTTCTTCCCCTCAAAAGATATTCACATGAAAATATAGCTGTGATGACTTCCCAGAGTGATCAAATTTCATGCCATCTAGACTGGTTAGTTTTCTATGACTAAGGCAATTTATAAAATAAAGAGTTGCTGGGTGGTGGTGGCGCATGCCTTTAATCCCAGCACTCGGAAGGCAGAGGCAGGCAGATTTCTATGAGTTCGAGGCCAGCCTGGTCTCCAAAGCGAGTTTCAGGAAAGGCACAAAGCTACAAAGAGAAACCCTATCTCAAAAAAAAAAAAAGAGTTAAAAAAGAGTTAACTTGGGTTTATGTGTCCTGAGGGGTAAAATCCATCCATCATGAGCTGTAATCATGGTAATAGTTGGCAGACCCCGAGGCAGGAACTGCTGAGAGCTTACATCTTGAACCATACTCGGGAAGCAGAGAAAGTAAACTGGGAATGGCATGTGGCATTTAAAGCTTGTCCCCAGTGATATATTCCCTCCAGGAAGGGCAGCCTATCTAAACAGTGCCACTAACTGGGAACCAAGTATTCAAACTGAGCCTATGGGGACATACTTATTCAAATCACCACACCATCCCACTCTGGTACATAAATGACCCCAGGGCTAGCATAACTGCTCTGTATAAATTTTCAAAGCCATTTATCAGGTGTTTGAGTCACAGAATGAACTCCCTTGGTGTGGACATACTTGGGTTCTACGACCTACAGGGTTTAATACTATTTATGAAGTCAAACATAGATTAGACGTCTTTGAATGGACTGTGCTTGAATAAGAGAGAAAGGAACAATGGGACTAATAAATCGATGGAATTGTTTTTCCATTAATTCTAACAATCTTTGCATGGAAAGTTCTTGAATGAGGACATAAAAATGTAGAATGTATAGTGATAAGTTGAGATAGTCATGATCAAAGATATAGGGAAAGTTGACTGTGATAGAGTATTGAACAAATGACATGAGGGTTTAAGAGACAAGTTAACATGGCAAAGAGATCCACCCATGGATTGAGAGAATATAAGCAAGGGAAGGCAGGGAAGTGGGAGTTCTGAGTCAGGAGGGCAGTGAATGAGAAACAGATCAAATAATTGGAAAAGACTTGGCCGAAGTGGTTGCCACTATATTAAACATGTGACAGAGAGGTGGAAAAGATAGAAAAATGGAGTGGTGCATACCCTATGAGGAGAGACAGAACTGGAGAGATACAATGGTGGTGACAGGTGAGAGAAAGGTTGACATACTGTCATTGCCCAGTAGGACAGGGTGGTGTGCAGCAGCCTAGAGCTTATGGAGACACAGACTCAACCCCTGAACATGCCACCAAGCTGAGGGATTGCTCTGTCTCTGGGCAGCAATGGAGGCCTAAGATGAGAAAATATTCACTTCCTGGACTGGACCTCCTGGAAGAACCCATGTTCTGTGATGCCACCAGAGGCTGTGTTGGCATCTATGGCCCATGCTGCTGCTCTAAACTGCAATGAAGCCTGAGATCCATGTGGATGTAAGCGATCTGTGACACTGACTGATGACTTGGGAATGATGTCCTCGGGCTTTGCTGCCTGGGGGGGGGGGTGGGAGTGGGGAGGGGAGGGTGGTGTGAGGGAGCATGTTAATATGAGTGGCATGTGTAGCCACCTGAGGCTATGATGAGGCCCGAGGTCCATGCAGATGCTTAGGGCCATGAGTGGGTCAGTGGTCAAGACACAGTAATAGACTGTGTTGACATCTGTGGCCCGTGTTACCACTGGGCTGTTGCCTAAAGCCATGTCGATCTCCAAGGGCTGATCAATTCAGCTACCACCCAGGCTGAGATCCAGTTCTTTTGAGTTTGCTGGAGCATGTGAAGGGGTGGACCTGTGGAACCATAGCCACAGGATCTCCATGACTTTGGCAACAGTAGGCTATCTTCAAGGAGTTTTGGTGAAGGTCCAATATTGATGGTGTAGTAGAAGCCAGAGGCCTTGAACCAGAACAATGATTCATTACAGTGAAAATTTACAAGCAAAGCTGTCTGGGCAAAAGGGTATACTAAATGACACACTGTAGCTTCCAATGTCACTATGAAGAATGACTATGTGGTGGAGAGATAGGAAAAAGGGAGGATCGGAGTGGTAGGGGTAGGTGACATATTTTTGTTTTAATTTTTATTTTATTTTTTATTTTGGGTTTTTTGGGGGGAGGTTGGGGTCTTTTGGTTAATTTTTATTTTATTTTGGTGGGGTTACAATGGTGGGGGTGGACATGGAAGGACTGGGAAATGAGTGGGTTTGGGGTCCATGATGTCAAATTCCCAAAGAATCAATAAAAACGTGGTGAGAAAAACATTAGTTGGAAAAGAGGACATCAGAGAAAGGTATGGAAGGATTTATTTGCTGGACTGTTACCGTAACAGAACAATGTTGCAGCCCTTACATCACAAAGTGAGTCATGATGAAGATGCACCAGTGTTGCACACGGAGGAGACTTCTGATTCCTCCCCTAAGAAAAGGAACAGCGTGTGAAGCAACAGCGTTCACAGGGCAGGGAGCTGAGTTGATGCGCTGCCTGAGTATTTACTCTGCCCTCTGTCTTAGATCAAAGAACGGTTAATGGATTAGACAGTGGACCATACTTGGTTCATCAGGATAAGCTAACTGATAACCTGCCTTTGATCCATCACCTGAAATCTTGAGAAAGACACTAGGATAGGCTCAGCATTCTTCTTTGTCTATCTTACAATTTACCTGCAAAATCACTCCCTCAAAACCTATTAATGTTCTATAGAAGGTGTTTCCCATTTTCTTGAATGTGGCAGCAAGCCCAGGACCAAAATATGGCACCTGCTTAAGTTGGCAGTTCTCAACTAGGGAAGTAGGTGATGAATTTTGGCATTTTCTTATCAAATACGCACACGTAGTATTATCTGGGGACATTTAGGTTGTCACAACATGGAGTAGAGGGAAGCTTGCTGTTGGTTTTTGGCAACAACTGGTTAATTACTGTGAAACATAAAATATATAGCAGTTAACATGAGTAAGAAACCCTGATCACGAAGGTGACAACCCCAGCCCCCAATCTCTAATACCTCTGGGTAAGTACTGACTGTGGACTGAATTGTGTCCATATAAAGTGATATGGAGAGATCACAGAGTCCACTGTGACTGAATCTGGTGATGGGAGTGTTGAAGAGAAAATGTCAGTAGAGCTGAAGCTCTAAAGGAAGAAAGTGTGCTGATAAGATTTGTATCACTGAAGAAGAGGGCAAAACTCTTAAGTTCTCTCTGGTCTATGATGTAAAGACAGCAATGAAGGAGAATTTCCTTTAGGCTACATTTGGCCTGGCTCCAGAGTGCTAGCACCTAGTCTTAATCCATCTTTTGTTTCTTGGTTACCTATTGTTTCTCTTGTTTTCCTTTATGAAGGTGTCTCCCTTGTGTCCTCCCCGCCCTCCCTCCCACCTCCAGAGGCTGATTACCCCTGTAGCTGGAAAGGTTAGAAACATCCTAAAAGTGTGTTGTGTCCTTTTTCCAGGGACTCGTGTGAACCCACACCTGTACAACAAAGCAAGATGGCAGCCATTTTTAAGTCATAAAGAGGTCTCTCTCTAAAAACCAATACCGATGGATTTTTGGTGTTTTATTCCCCACTTTCAGAGTCAGGTGAAATCAGTTTTCTTTTCTAAGAAATCTAACTTATAACAGGTTGCTATGGTAGCCAGAGCAGACCAAAACACCATAAAGTCTATTTCTGACTCCAGAGAGGAAAAGGTGAACTCTTTCAATGAGCTGAGGCATTTCTAGAAAAGCAATTGCTTTTCTGTTAAGAGTATAGATGTGGCTGCAGCTTCGTTTTTCCATTCCTCCTTTCCTACAGAGTTGCTACAGCTATCTTGCCCCCTGATGATAACCAAATATTGTGTAAGTTGACAAGAACATAATGAGACACCAGCCCTACATTGTTATGGCACTCCAAGAAAACCAGCAGCCTATCTCCATGCTTTCTGAAATGTAAAGAAAAGTCATTTACATTCTGTTTTCTGGGGTTACAAAATTATCTATTCTCTGTATTCACAGAAATACAGAAGTTCTTGTTTAGTTACAGCTGGAGCCAAAGTCATTTTCAGTATATCTTCAAATTGCAAGAAGAAATTTTCCACACTGAAAATGACAGCAGATAGAGAAATGGAGCAAGATGCTGGAGGAAAATATGTTCTGTGTTTCTGGAGAATAGATAATTGCTACATCTCTAACAGAGGAAAAGCACAAAGCCTTTTAACACTGACTTGTAGCCTGGTCTCCATCTGCAAGGGGACAGTGAGGAGCTAAGCTGCTTCTCCTACTGGTTTGGACATTTAGTGTGGAGTTTCATCTCTGTAGCCACAAAGAGTGGAATGTGATTACTCCTACAGTGGAATTTGATTTTCTCTTTTAACTATATATGAGGTTTTTTAAAACAGTTCTGCTATGTGCTCTCTTTGTTTAAAGTGAAAGCTATGAAGACAGATCTTCTGAAGGCCTATGAACATGTAAAGCTTTTTCTTGTCTTGATAATGACATCCCAAATACACATTTAATATTTCCCATGTAATTTTTCAACACTGATCAAATTATTAATATAATTAAAACCTTAGTTTTGCACTTTGGGTGATTTTCTGTTAGATATATGTATTGAATTCTCATTGAAATTTTCTACTCAGTAGTAAAGAAAACAAAGAAAAGTGAACATTCATACTGTATTTTCTATTATCCACTTCTGCTAATGTTGAGAGAAGTAAGCTAAAGACAAATATTTAATGCCCAATATACAAAGAACTCAAACATCAGAATTTTGTTCTTTCATTGATGATGCAAGCCTGATGTGTGAGCATCAAGAAAGTAAATATTTTACTCAGTTGTTTGTTAGACATTCCACCATAATATTTTTATTTTCCCTTAGGGAACTGCCAATTTTTTTTTTGCTGAAAAGACTGATTCAAAATTAGATATGAGCTCCATGAGATGATGCATCATACTCTGAGCACAGGCACTTTATAAAACATATATGCTTCCTTACTGGAATAAGCTGCAGACAGACACAACTTTTTCAAGTCCTTTTTCCCCTAAGCAAGTTTTCATGTTTTAAAATGTAGATACTTATCCAAATTCTCAACATTGTAAATAGATTACTATAATAATACAATACAGATGGAAGAGTTCTCTGTAAGTTTCTATGAGTATTTAAAACAGCATCAAAATTGGACCAATTGCAAATGAAGTTACCATAGTTATTATTTGATTACTTATAATACCAAATATGAACTATGAATCTAATAAAATCTAAATGAATCTAAAAAATTATGAGCATGTTTAAGAATCATATTATTCTTATAAAACCTGTACTTTCATTATTGACATTTTATCCAGAGTAGAGTAAAACTAAAGTTTTTTATTTCAGAGTTTCTCTTTCAAAAACTCCATTATCTACATCTTGGATAATAAAGTTTAAAAGTTATGAAATACTTAGTGATTAAAGATTTCTCTAATGCAAAATAACAAAGCCAAAACTAGCACACAGACCTGAAATCCTGGAACCACCATTCCTCCCTTAGAGAAAATCAAAAATAGATAAATAGAATGCAGCTAAGATAAAGCTTGGACATAATATATCATGAAAATTATTAATCAACAACATCACAGGACTTACAGGAATCCATTAAACTTCAACAACACTATGAAAAAATCCATGATTCTATGGAAGTTGGTCATTGGGAAAAAGTTGAGTAGAAACATTCTGATGTGGTAAGCACAAGGACCTGAATTTGATTCCTCAGTATACAAATAAAAATGTGGTGCACAGTGGCCCGCACTTATAATTCTAATTCTAGTGCTGGGTAGATGGCAAGAGAAGAATTTCTGGGGCTTATGTATCAGCCAGTCTAGCCTAATGGGTGAGACCCAGTGAGAGACTCTCCCTCAAAAGTAAGGTAGATAAGGTAGATAGTTCCTAAAGAATGACATCTGAAGTTGCCCTATGTGCTTCACACACACACATGATATGTACTGTCACATAGCATTATCCCATACACACAAGAACATACATGCACACATACACACACAATTTAAACATAAAAACAATAGAATTGTGATAAATGCTTTCCTTGTGTGCCAACATTTTACTCTAAATTTTTTATTTATTCATTTTTATTCTTAAGACAGGGTTTCATGTAGCCCAGACTAACTTCAAAGTAACTATATTGTGACCTTGATCACCCAATCCAACTCAGAGTACTAGACTTGTGGGTGTATACCACCACATCTGGTTTATGTGGTGCTAAGGATTGAACCCTCAGGGGCTCCATGCATATGAAGCCACCATTCTACCACAACTTCACACTTCAGCTTTTAAGGTCTGATATTTCCATACATGTGTGCATGTTGATGTGGTGACATGGGTTAGCAATTCAATTTAAATTTATTAGCTGGTGTTTATGAGGAAAACGATTCCCAAAACTTGAGATAACCTGCAGATCAGTCAGCTCATTAGAGGCATGATGAGTTAGTAACCACACTAGTTTTTTGAGAGTGTTTGCCTTCCTGGATGGTATCTTGGTAGCTCTTCATTTTAGAATCACTATATCTGATAACAACACTGCATTTCAGAGATACCTCATATCTTGCTGTAACTGTGCTGTCTTTTATGTTTGCGTTTCTCCATTGACAGTTCATGAAATTTATTTTATAAAGACATAATAACTAGAAATTGCTGTTGAGATTATGTGCAATGTAAAAACAAGCTAGATGCCAAGGTTAGAAGGTCCTCTGTGTTTACAGCTTAGGGAAAACCATTTTCTCATCTGCTTTCCAAACAAAAACCTTGATTCCAAAGCCATTTTTTCTCTTCAACACAAGTAACCAAATCAAAGTACCTTCATATAATCTACCACAGGAATTGTAGAGCAGCTTTGATTTTGAAAATAAGGGAGTTCTGGAATATAATAGTACTATGGGAAAAAAAAATCACACACGTATACATATAGGTATATATATATATATATATATATATATATATATGCATACATATAAATGACATATACACACATATATACCTGAACATGAATGTATACATGTACATATACATGTATACATGCACATATACACACACACATCCATTGCTGCATAACAAGGCCATTTCACCAGAAGACCAAATATACACAAGGATTGGTACTTGTAGCTCATAGCTGCAGATAATGTTCATCTCAATAGGAAACACAGAAGCAGTGGGAGATTCTGATGGAAATCCTGGAACTTTGCCTTAGCAAAATGTAGATGCATTCAGTTATTTCCTGCGTAATTTTAAGAAGGCCCGAGGGCACAGCTGAAGTCCATACATATTGCACAGGTTAAAATCCCTAGAAATGAAAACATGACTGCTCTTTAGTTGGGGTGGCTGAACTAGAAAGTAAATTAACTCTAATTCTCAACAATAAATAAGACCACCTAAGGAAACACTCATTTTCTTTTCCATAATCTAAGGATCTCCAACAGGTACATGAATGTTAAAAGTCCAGTTGTGCCTAAAACCTATAATTAATTCATGTAGGGATGTATAAACCAGTCTGAGGAAAATGGCTTGCCTTCATTTCTTTTTACACAGCTGATTGAAATGAGCCCAGGAGCTTAGTGATAAGAATAAATCTATTTTCTGTTACATTGCACAGACAAGTTCCTTTAAAATCTGATGAATTCTTCCCTCTTTCTGTAATTTATTCACAAATGAAGGTTCATGAAATTCATAAATAGCTATGGTTCTTTGGATATTAAAGCCTATTTTTTCCTCAAGAATTTTAAGCACATTCTTCCTACCCATTTTCTATTTATAGATAGATGGAAATGTTCTTTTATTGTCTAGAACAGGTTTGTTTATATATCAAGGTTAATAAGTGCCTCTACTTTCCTCTCACAACAATTAATTTTCTGTGTCAATTTAAGTGGACAACAGTGGCTTGATGTACTGTTAAACACTGTTGTGGGTGCTGCTGTTTCCTGTGCAAGTGTTCTCTCTGAGTCAGATATGTGGAGGAGTAACAGAGCTCAGTGGGATGTCATACCTAACCTGCTGGGGCTTTGTAATTCATCAAAGATAAGAAAAAAGTAGAGCAGAAGGAGAGGGAGTCAGAATTTACTCTCCCCTCCCACCCCACCTATATCTTAGTACAACATGGTCCTCCCTTGACTATGGATCCAGGCTCAGAGAGGTATTCACACCAGTCTGCTCATGTCCTGCTATTTAATTTTAGATTGAAACTACATTGCTAGTTCTCTTAGATTGACAGCTTGTTAACTAAAGATTTTGGGATTTTCAGACTCTAGATCTAAACATTACTGTTCTTGGTTATCTTAAAAAATTGTTGTATTTGTCCCTATCATTATTATCTATCATCTATCTATCAATCTCCTTTCTGTCTACCTATTTTATCCATCCATTCTTCTATAAATGTACATAAATATGGATAAGTAAATAAGATGGATATGAACAGATGGATTTGTGTGCTTGTTTCTAAATGAGAACTGTATACTAGGAGTGATCCCAGGGATTCACATATGCTAGGCAAGCTCACTCCCATTAAGCTGCTTTCCTTTGCCCAATCTATCTACCTACTATTTATACTATCTATGCTTCACTGGAGAGCAAAAAATAATGCACACTTTTGCACTTAGACTGGTTCTAGGGGAAGATAAGGTAAAGGATGCGTTTTTTTTTTTAACATTGTTTTGAGGTTTTTAGCTTAGCTCTCTAATCTTTTTCTACTAGTAGAGACATGCTTGGTAGTCCATGGAATAATAAGCCAAAAGATATGAGTAAAAATAATATTTCCATTTCATATTCCTAACCCAGCAGCTGGATAGCTAAACATATGATACCATCAAACATCTTTGATAAAATAGATTATTGTCTCATCAATATATCCTGATTATAGTTTCTCCTCCCAGTTTCTCTCCAAATCTACTCCCTTTCTGTTTCTCATTAGAAAATAACAAAACAAAACAAAAACAAACAAAAAAACAGACTTCTAAGAGATAACAATCAAACATGACAAAATAAAACATAAAAAGATGAAGCAAAACCTTTCATATTGAAAAGAGTCCCAAGAGCATGCAAAAGAGTCAGAGATGACTCATTCTCATAGTCAGGAGTCCTGTAAAAACACTAAGCTAATAGCTATACTATATATGCAGAGGACCTGGTACAGACCCATCTATACCCTGTGCTTACTTCTTCAGTCTCTATGAGTATATTCCTTGCTTAGTTGATTCTAGTCACCTGTTTTCCTTGTGTCCTCCACACTCTCTGACTCTTACAATCTTTCTGCCTACATTTCTGCATGATTCCCTGAGTTTTGAGGGAGGGATTTGATGGAAACCTCCAACTTAGAGTCTCTCTCTACAGAATGTCTGGTGGTGGATCTCCGGATCTGTTCCCATATGCTGCCAGAGGAAGTCTCTCTGATGATGAATAGATAAGGCACTGTTCTATGAGTAGAGAAGAAGACCATTAGGCATCATTTTATTGTTTGTTTTGTTTTGTTTTTAAACCAGTCACATTTGGTTTTACCCTAGGTCACTGGGCTATCTGGTCTCTGGTTCTTGGTTACACAAGCAGTGTCAGGTATGGGTTTCTTCTCATGGAGTTGGCCTTAAGTGAAATAAGACATTGGCTGACTGTTCATACAAGTTCTGTGCTACCATTACCCTAGCATATTTTGCAGACAGGACACATTGTAGGTCAAAGGTTTTGTGGCTGGCTTTGTGTGAACATTTCTTTTTCAGTAGCCTGCAGAATACCTTCCCACACCAAAGAGACTAGAACATAGGGGTGAAAGCACCATATAGTCACCAGCTTGAATTTTCCATGTGCAATGAGATATGTAGAGTTATATAGGCAATGGGGCCCTGCTATTAATTTGTGGGGAGCAACATTTTTTCTTAGCATCTCCCTGGGTTGTTTGGAGATTTCCCATGGGATCCCTTTGGCCAAGAACTCAACTGAATACAGCCCAGTCCCTCCCCTGGAAGCTTATTTTGGCTACAAGTGATGTCCAATTGAGACTTCATATCCCCCATTATTAGTGTCCTCATTAGGATCACTTTTCATAGATTCTAGGATGTACCCACTGCTCTTTGTTTCCACAACACCTCCCAAATGCCCACTGCAATTTCATCTGTCTCTCCCAATACTCTCTCCCTCCATCCCATCACACCACTTGATCCCTCTTGCTTCTATCCCCACCTGCCCCCCAGTCCACTCATAAAATCTATCCTATTTCCCTTTCCCAGGGATATCCATGCATCTACCCTAGACTCTCCCCTTTACCTAACCTCTATGGGTCTATGGAATATAGCTTGGTTATCATTTACTTAAATGGCTAATATCCATATTTGTCTTTCTGTTTCTGGGTTACCTTACTCAGTGTTTTTTTTTTCTAGTTCCATTCTTTTGCCTGCAAATTTAATTATTTCATTTTTAACAGCTGAGTAATACTCTATTTTTTAAATGTATGACATTTTGTTTATATATTCTTCTGTGGATGGATATCTAGGTTGTTTCTAGTTTATGGGCATTATGAATAAAGCTTCAGTGAACATGGTTGAGCAAGTGTCCTTTTGTGGTAGGATGGAGTGTCCTTTGGGTATATTTCCAAGAGTGGTATAGCTGGGTTTTGAGGTAGATCGATTCCCAATTTTCTGAGGAACCACCATATTGATTTTCACAGTGGCTGTACAAGTCTTTACTCCCACTAGCAGTGGAGGAGTGTACCCCTTGATCTACATCATAGACATGATGATGACAGCATGAGCTGTCACTTGAGTTATTGATCTTAGCCATTCTGACAAGATTAAGATGGAATCTCAGAGTCGTTTGGATTTGCATTTCCTTGATGGCTAAGGATGTTGAGCATTTCTGTGTTTCTCAACCATTTAGTTGTTTGAGCTTCCTCTATTGAGAATTCTCTGTTAGATTTGTATCTCATGTTTTCATTAGAGTGCTTTTTGGTTTTTGATACCTAGCTTCTTGAGTTCTTTATAGATTTGGCATATTATCCCTGTATTGGATGCGGAGTTGGTGAAAATCTTTTCCCATTCTGTTGGCTTCTGCTTTGTTCTATCGACAGCCTTCTTTGCCTTACAGAAGCTTTTCAGTTTCATGAGGTCCCATTTACTAAATTGTCAGTCTTAGTGCCTGTATTATTGGTGTCCTGTTCAGAAAGTCATCTCCTGTGTCAATGAATTCAAGGCTGTCCCTTACTTTCTTTTCTATCAGGGTCACTGTATCTGGTTTTATGTTGAGGTCTTTGATCCACTTGAGTTTTATGCAGGGTGATAAACCTCTTTGCATTCTTCTACATGCCAACATCCAGTCATGCCAGTGCCATTTGTTAAAGATGATTTCTTCTTTCCAATGTGTATTTCTTATTTCTTTATAAAAAAAATCAAGTGTTCATATGTATTTGGATTTATATCAAATCCATTGATCAATATGTCTGTTTGTGTGGCAATTCCGTAAGTTGTTTTTTACTATAACTGTGTAGTACAGCTTGAAATCAGGGATGATGATATTTATAGCATTTTTTTTGTGGTTCAGAACTGTTTTATCTATCCTTTTAAACATTTCCTTAAAAACACTGATAGGTTTATTGATGTTGGATGGTTGGTTTTAATGCCAGTTGGCAAGCTTATAACAACAACAAAAGAAATTTGAATTCCCTGGTAAAGCACTACATATATGACCTAAAAGGAAAACCTAGAAACTCTTCCTGTGTCAGTGATTAGATTCATCATAAAGTAAGCTGAACTCCCAACCTTAATATGTGCCAATTGATAAGCAGAGTAGATGGGAACTAATTGAATCTTACAAAGTGGAGATGGGCCTTGTGGGAAGACTTTGATGAAGGTAGGGACACCATGTGCCTAAATTCTAAAGAGACTTCAGCAGAATAAGCTTCCCCGCCCTAGTAGCTGTAAACTTTCCAGGGTTACCTCTGGAAATTAAAATTCAGGTCATATGAGAAATTGTTGCCATGCTAGTTAATGCTTCTCCTGAAGAACTACATCCTCCACTTCTCTCTGCCTCTGCATACTCCTATAACTACAGTTATACCTATAAATCGGGTAGCGCTCCAATAGGTTCAATGTGTAGCCCATAAAGAGGTGTTACATCCCAAGACAGGCAATTGCATTCTCCGATTCATAGAGATAAGTTAGTATTGAGAAGTGGAATGCTGTCGGAGCAGATGTCCAAGAGTTTGGCAGGACATTTGGAATTAAGCACTGAGTAAGAAAGGTATTTGAGGCATAAGCTGTGATGTTAAGGGTGATAAAGAAAGGAAGGAAGGACCAAGCTGCAGAGAATTTCCCAACTTAGAGGAACCATACAGCACCCCAAGTGGAATGCTGAAAGAAGTGGGAAGTGAAAAGGACTGAAGGAGAGAAAGGAGGAGCGTGTTACCACCAGACGATAATGTTTTGTCCTATTATAGATGCGGGTTCCATTTCTCTATGAGTCGATGTGTCTCAGACAATAGCAATGGCATCCTGGCTGGAGATCTGTATAACTATTCTCAGTCTTCATTTCATTCTCTGTAAAAATTTTTATTTTCATAAGAATTTGGAATCTATAATCACATAGAACAAAGTTTATTCACTATTCCCTTAATGCAGGGGAAATCTGATTAATAAAATTGACACTATTAAGTATTTACCAGTAAACTTGGTTAGGAACTATTAAGTTACACAAAGACTAATTCAGCTAAAGAAGAACTGCCTCCAAAATGACTGGAAGATAAGTAGTATTCTAACCAGACATTGGAAACTGTGAGGAAAGAAATAAATTCAGTGCCACATTGAAGTCTAGTATTGCCAAGACAGTTTCTGTTAATGTCTTTCCACTAAGATTGACCTCCAATTAGGATCCATCCCCATTATGAATGGAGACAACTGTGACTCAGAACTCATCAGTTAGGCCCAAGCAAATATCCTCTAAGAGACAGCTCAAGGGAGTAGTGCAGGGCCACAACCACTATTAAGACCCAGTGAGCTTGGCCGGGCAGTGGTGGCGCATGCCTTAAATCCCAGCACTCCGGAGGCAGAGCCAGGTGGATCTCCATGAGTTCAAAGCCAGCCTGGGCTACCAAGTGAGTTCCAGGAAAGGCACAAAGCTACACAGAGAAACCCTGTCTCGAAAAACCAAAAAAAAAAAAAAAAAAAAAAAAAAAGACCCAGTGAGCCAAAGTTCCCTGTGTTCTTATCAGGAAAGATAAAAAGTGGCCAAGAAAAACCTGGGTTTTTCTTACAACTATTCAGAAAGAACACTAACCCCTAGTAGAATGTTGTCATCCTCATTAATTCTCAATGGGGATTAGGAAAGAAATTGCTCAATGTTTTTAACCTGGCAGTTTTTTCTGTTAAACTGAACCAAGAAGAGATAAATAGTATTGGTTCTTTAGCTCAGGAAACGCGTCAGGGACCATATAGTTTTATAACCATTTCAAGAAGTATTCTAAAGTTTTTATAGCCACTTTCTACTTTACAGATGTTCACGGCTGGAAGGGACTCCGGAGGTCATCACCCTGCCTGAAGGTAAAGGAGACACAAGTCCTCCTCGAGTTCAAACACAGTGAATGATTTAGGACTTCTCTCTTCTCTGAAGCAGTACCCTCATCATTCTAGCTGCAAAGTTCCATGGAGCTTTAAAGCTTAAAATAGTAATCTTTAAATGCAGAGAACATTCTTCAATAGAAAAGGAGAGTCTCCAAATGTCGATAGTATCCTCTTCATTGTAGGGCCCATTTTTCCTATTGCCCGCCCTAATTGTCCTATTGTTTGGGTATGTGTGTCTCTTTGCACTGGTTGTTATTCTTTAGAGCCAAATTTTATACCCTAACTTTTTCCCTTGAACAAAAATGAAAAAAAAAAGGACCCTATTGTTTGGCAATTAAAAAAAAAAAAAAAAGACTTAAAACTGCAAAGCTCATTGCACTGAGGCAAAGGAGTCATGGTCCTGATGTTATCTAAAGGAATGTTTGATTGTGGCAACAGAATGAGCAAAGAACTGTTTCCTATTAGCTCTAACAGCAGGGTTTGTTATCATTTAAGTACACGCTCTAATACACTTAGTGCTTTGTGCTACATTTAACAAGATTAAGTGAACACACACTGCTTCAACTCAAATCTTCATTGGAAATCAGAGGCGAGCCTCATTTCTTGCCAAAACAGCCTCTTGTGGCTCATTCTTAGAGCAAATTTCATATAAGTAAATCTGTTTACCCAGGTGTGCCATTGATCGGGGAAAGGATTTTCCTTTCAGGTAACTTTTTGTTTACTGAACTTTAAAACGCTGTCTGAAAAATTCTCAAAAATAGAGATATCAAAGAAGTGCTATTAAGGACCATGACTTGTAACAAAATGAAAATGCCATTGTGAGTCCAGCCAAGCACTACAAGAAAAGTGGGAGAATTTGTGCTGACAGTCCCTGCATGGTTTCATTGCAATAAATAATTAGGGTTGGACAAGCAGTAGGTACTAGGCAATCTACCTGAAAGACCCAGTGTCTCATGGACCCCACAGCTTGCTTATCTCTCTTAGTTGGAAATATCTGAACTGCATAAAAAAACTTTCCTAAAACATGTGTCTAAATCACTACTAAGTATGATCGTATTGCAAATGTTTACCGTCCCTTCTGTCCTAGGCATAAGATTCCTTTCAAAGTCTGTTGGTTTTTTTCTCGTAAATTACTTCTTGAATTTATATGGTGAGTGAAAACATGCATATCTGAATCTAGACAAATATTTTATAAGATATCTTTAAATTTCATTTTTCCACTTCAAGTATCACAGATATTTAAAGCTTATGTTTTGTAACTTTTCACACTCTCAAGTAATGAAATATGACCATATGTATGAAATAAAAGTGTGACTTTGGGCTGGGGAGATAGTGCAGTCAGGAAAGTGCTTGCCTACAGACATGATGATCTGAGTTCAACTGTCAGCAAAGCTAAGAAAAAACGGGTAGGACAGAACATTTGTAAACTCAGCACTTAGGGAGCAGAGGCAGGTAGATCCCTGGGCCCTTTGTCTAGCCTTCCTACCCTACTTGATGATGCTCAAACTAATGAGACACTTTGTCTTAAGAAACAAGATGAATGCTGACAAAAGCATGACTCTCAAGGTGGATGTATGTCTCCATCTGCATTCACACCTCTGCATGCACACCTCCGCATGCACACCTCTGCATCCACACCTCTGCATGCACACCTCTGCATCTGTACTTGTACAGTCCTCCCTCCCTGCACAAAAAGAGTTCTTGTATACTACATTTGTCTTTTAAGTGGTTTAAAATCTATACTTATTTGGGTATCACACACTTTATGAGTTTAATTGTATTTTCAATTGACTGGTTCTTGAGAAAGAACTTAAATCTTTTCTATTTTTTTAAGTTGTTTGACAGGGTCATGGTTTTCCTTTTGGCATTGACAGAAAAATTGTCTCCAAACATGTTATGCCTAATGCTTTGTGTTGTGAATCTATGGTCTAATGACAAAGGTAATTTTGTAACTCTCATTTAGAATATATATATTGCAATGGAGAGATGATGTAGCATTATCTGAGTGGTTCAATCTATTCATGTAAATCCTTCAAAGTCATTTCTCCTCTCTGCCAAAATTGGTTCTTGAGGAATGGGAAGACAGGAGAGTCAGGGAAATGCAATGTGAACCTCCCAGTCATGACTTGGAGGGATTCAAGGAATGAAAGCAGCATCTTCTTTGTGGGGAAAACTCAGATTAACCCCCACCCCCTGCACAAAGTCTGCAGAATGAAACATCTTCTCAACTCTTTGGTCTTAAGGCAGTCAACCAAAATCCCAGTTTTGACCTCTAGGACTGAATCCACACAACCTTTCATAACTTATGCCACTATATAATATTCATATGGTAGCAATATAAAACCAACATTCAGTCTTAATAACTTTCCATTTTCCTTCAGTTGTTGTCTATCAGGAACGGCTTAGAAGGTTTCTTTCCTGATTCACTTTTCTCTCTCTACATTACAGAATTTGAGGGACTCTTAGAATCATGTCTTGTATAAGTCATCATTTTGTGCTTATGGCTAGAGGGCTGCAACACAAATTGTGATTTACATCTGTTCATGCTGAGACTTCTCCACAAATTTCTATTCAACCTCACTAGCCTTCCCAGATGTCTCCCCAAATCTCCTATTCCCCGTCACATTTTTTTTCTGAGCTACTCATTTTAGAGCTTAATATTTTATTAGATATTTTCAAGTCATCATAAAACCTTCATGGGCTAGAAAAAATACAAAATTAGATTCTTCTGAATGGATACACATGCATGATCCATGCATAGAGAGACATTACAGCTACTGAATCTCACACCACATGTCCAGAATTTAGATATGTTTCTTCCATTCTATTGCTTAGGTCTGTCCCAAACATTACATGCTAAAAGAAGTGGAGTGGGGGTGGGTGTTTTACCATTTCTCAAGTTCCATCAATATTTTCCTCAATTCACTTTTGCCAGCACCATTTTCTAAATTTATTAAGTTAAGCCATTTTATATCAAGGAAAATATTTATAGTGGAGGCATAATTTCATAACATGGGGGATTGATTTTCTTTTGACTTAGAAGATTTCCAAAAAGGCTGAGCCAATGTAGCATTTCCTTTTGTTACTGAGAGCTTCAGAGACCCGGGAAATCAATTTGGGAGAGCTCAGTTTGTTACTGAGAGCTTCAGAGACCTGGGAACTCAAATAGCAGACACTATCTCACGGTACCTCCCAACAGTGCTCAATGAGTTACTCACCATTTGAGTTTGAAACAGACCATTCCGACTTATTTCCAAGTCCTTACAATTAGCCAATAAGAAGGCATAAATGTGTTTGCTTCACTACAGTGATTTGTAAAATGAATCATTAAAGCATCAAAGAAAGTATCAGAGTTCCTTTGTAAGACTGCTTCATAGAAATTTTATAAATAATAATACCATAAAATGACATGAACACAGTCAGAAATCACTGCAGTGTTTTAGATATCTGTGAGCAAACCCTTGTTCTTTAGCATGTTCAGAACTGAGGATTTAGAAATCATTTCAGTTTTGTTCAAGTGAAGAAATATGCTGCTGTTAAATGGTGACGCATCTCACGAGAACATAGGCCTCCGAAAATATTGAGTGGTGAAATCTGTGTTCCAGTTTCTACTCCTTGGAAGAAAAATTAGTATCACATAATATCACAAATTTAAAGATATTTTGGTCATTTATCAGTTGACAAAACAAACAAATTGGACTATAGTACTTTCCAAATAAACTTATTCCTCTAGGGCCGGTACGGTATTTCACTCAGACCTGTTTGTGTCTCAGCCAGTCCTATCCTGCCTTCTAACGAATTCTTTGTGAGGTAATTGATGAATCGTCAAATGTTCAGATAACACTTTCTGAAATTATAACAAGGGAAACAAAAGTATCTTGCAATGTCAGCGGCACGTATAAATACTGCCTTTGACCACGTAGGAGAAAGACACAGTGAGAAAGGAAAGGTGGCATGGTGTATCTCTTGGGACAATGCAGTATCTGCAGAGAACAACAAAACAGTAAAAATCTCATTTGACTTCATTTTTAAGTTGCATATTTTAGGATAAAGATTATACTCTGGGTTTTTTGTTGTTTTGTTTTTTTGAGGCAGGGATTCTGGAGTGTAGGCTGGCCTAGAACCTCAGTTGCTCCTATCTCAGTCTTGCAGGTCTGAAAACACAGACATGCACCACCATACTACACCAAGAACATTTAAAGAAAAGAAGTTTGGGGATGCTTTCTTATTGATTCAGCCTTGCCTAAGTTACAGGTATGAAATTAACTTATGTATACTTTACTATCCATGTCTTTGAAGTTATGAGACTACCAACACCAATTTTATAATTCCAGCTAAATAATGAAGTAGATTATACTTCCCAGTACACTCTGAAATGAGTGCCAGTATCTTGTTGCGCACGAATTAATTTATATTACACTAGAATGTAACCTTCCTGTGCCCCAGGATTCAGCAAATGTGTTTAAAATTTGACAGACTGCTCTCCCATAAAACCATGTGGTCAGTACTGTTGGCAGTCAAGCTTAAAGATGAGAAAAACTGAGGCCCAGACTGAGGCTCCCAGCAGGACTTTTTCCAATGCCCATGCCTTTAACCTACACACTGTGATCTCTCTTTCCACAGACTCACACAGGACAAGCTTGGGCTGAGATTTCCTGTCTATCCTTGATGTTTCTTATCCACAGAGAGAAAGAAAAGAGAATGGAGACCTGGTTCCCAACACTTTCAACAGATCTTGCTTGTGCCTTCTCATTTGGTATACTTGACAAAATTAATACGATTCTACATCCATTAATGTTATTGTCTTAAATATTTCAGAAGAGAATTTGCAAATACCAGCCCCAACAAAAAGTAATAATAGAAAATATTTAAGACAACAGGTCTTATCTACTGCCCTTACAAATACCTGCTTTGAAGGTTGTCCTTGATTGACCTCTAGGAAACTATGTGATAAAGCATTGTCTTCATCTCCTAATTGATAAATTTGGTTTATTGTTTCTGTCTTGTTTGAACTTAAATTTTATTTGTACTTAACATCTGCTTTTAAGAAAAAAAAAAACCACTGGAATTTTAGCAGGTGATAAACAGGGGACAATTCAGCGACAAAATTACTTCAGTGGCTCTGCAACAGTGAATCACATTGTTGTGATGTGAGAGGAAACAAGACTTTGTAAGTCCAGTTGGGATAAAATGTGTGCCTAACTTCTGTATTTGTCCCTATCTCTTCTGGCTTTTTTTTTTCTTGACACTTAGCTGTAATCAGGCTTGGCTATGAGTTCTCCTGAAAGTCAAGTTCTTCAGTTCCTGTTATAATCATAGAACCTGAAGACAATCCTAGGACCCTATTTTAGTTACTTTTCTCTTACCGTGATAGACACCATGATCAAGGCAACTTATAAAAGGAATAGATTATTTAGTAGTTACAGTTTGGAGGATCAGAACCCATGACCATGGTGGTAGAGAACATGGCGGCAGGTAGGCAGACATGGTGCTTGAGCAGTCTCTGAGAGTTACATCTTGATCCACAAGCATGAGGCAGAAAGAGCTAACTGGGAATAGTGTGGGCTTTCAAAAAATCAAGTGAGACCATCTTTTCCAACAAGGCCATACTTCCCCAACCATTTCCAAACTGTTCTACCAACTGGGAACCAAATATCCAAATATATAAGCCTATGAGACCATTCTCATTCAAACCCCAATGACTAACAAGTGAGAATATTTTCTACTGTTTCTTCTAAAATACATCTTATGTGATTTTAAGGTTCACATCTATCAGATGTTTTAGCAGAAAAGGGATATACAAATTAATTTTATCAAAGGGGTCTGGACTTAAAAAGTTAAGACATGAAAATATACTGGTCTAGGTCAAGTATACCAAGATCTCTTATAGATGATAAGCAGAATCAAATTGACATTCTTGAAAATTGCAGGAATATACCAGATGACTTCCATTGTGATGGTTAGAGACTCCTTAAGCCTATCTCCTAATTGTTTAGGTTTGATTTTTCTGCTCTCATGAACAACTAGATTCTTTACCATGTAAATCTCTTTGCCCCTTTGACCTCGCAGAGTGGAATACCTTTCTGGACATACCCATCCAGTGAATTGGCTTAATAGCTCTTCTACATAAGCTCAGTTCAGTTCTAAATGTAAAATTATGTAAATGGAAGCAGCCATGTATATTCTAAAACACTATATAACATAAGGAAGCATCATCATTACTTAGTTTGTATTTATTTACATTGTATTTATTCCCTCCTCCTCTCTCTCTCCCTCTCTCTCTCTCTCTTTGGTAACCCATGTTGTGATAATAACCCAGGCTATTGTCTACATTCTGGTACTAGGAATTCATTCCAAGGCCTTGCAAATATTTGGCAAACTCTGTACCACTCAGTTACATTTTCAGTCTTTGATTTCTTCAAACAGGATCCCATTGTATTTCTTAGGTTTTCCCTGCACTTGTAGCCCAAGGTAGGCTCAGCCTCGTTATCATTCAGCCTCTGCCTCCAGAGGACATGGATTATTCATTACCTAGGTTTATTAGAGTTAAATTGTAGGAAATTGTGTAGTGTCTTTCTACTGGCCTACAATTACCAGGACACATTTAAATACAAAATTGGACATGTGACTTTTAAAGATATGAATACTGAAATGAATCCATGTTGGAACCACCTACATAAAACGAAATTTAATGCATGTCATCTCATCCTGTAGTGTGCAGCAGCAAATTGCTTGCTCTTTGTTTTGGTGCTAAAAATGCCAGAGAACATTTTGCAGATCATTTGAACAGAGGCCTTGGTCATCAATATACACAAGTGTGAGCTGCATTATCCTTGCCAAAGTCACAGAAAATGCAGCTATGGAAATCATGCTTTCAAATTTCAATGACAAAACCCTTCCCAGAGGTCAAGTTTGGTTTTTGGTTTTTTTGATGTTTTGTTTTGGTTTTTGGTTTTATTTTGTTTTTTTTTCTTTTTGCTTATTTTTTTGTTTTATTTTATTCTGTATTTTTCCTAGATTGTAACATAAAATCAATGAGTTTGTCTAAAAATTTCTCTAAGTTCAGAAGAACAAGAGCAACAATGATTATTTCCTAGTTATGACCTTACTCTCAGAGAACTGAATCATGGCTGTAACTACTCCCACCCCTTTCTCAAGAATCAAAAGAAATAGATGATTGCCAAAGAGCAGGAAATGTCTCTAGTTGGGACAGTAAGTGGGTGATTTTAATCCTTCCATAGTTTTCAAAAATAACAGTAGCATTCAAGAGCAATTGCTAAGTGAAGCAGCCAATGATTGTTCACTATTTGCTACTGAGTGAGGAAGTTCTGGAGATAAAAAGGCTGTATATAAATTCAAATGTGAATAAGTGTTTCTTTCAGAATTATATGCACACAGACACATGCACACACACACAAATATATGCACATACGTATAGCATACACACAAATGCACGCATGCACACATATAAATCTTTAGGAACAGTCTGTCCTTCAGGCAAAGAATGTAAATCAACTTTCTTTAGTGATATGATGAGTTATTAAGGATTCTGTGATTTCCACCAGGCAAGATAATTTTCTAAAAGGTTTTCCCAAAGTAGAGTTGAATCAGGAAAGTGTTACTATAAATTAATATCATGTCATTGGTCTGAGAAGAAAGATTTATATATTCTTCCTTCAAAGGGTAGAGACTGAGCAGGTCTTTGTGTAAGATTCTTTTCTCCCTGTCTCATTTTAAAGATGCATGCTGAGGAGATCTTTATAATGAAGGCCAAAATTTCTAGCATGCACAACTAATTAAATGCACATCACAAGACCTGGATAAATGGCAATCACACCAGCATTGATGCTCTGCATTTTTTCTAGCTTAAAATACTTTAAGAACACAGGTCTTTAAAATGATCATATTAATCTTTGTGCTCTTGAAAGTATCTAGGCATTTTCTCTAAGGGAAATTTTGTAAACAGGCTTATTTATTGAAGTAACATGGCAACTTGTGTGATAACGTAGGAAAATGTGTTATATAATTCTAAAAGTGTAGAAGCCACTTTGTGATGAATGAGCTTGTTCATAGGTTGTTTTTCTCCTATTTATTTTGACTTACTATGTTGGCATTACTAGTTCCTGAGACTTTTTGTCCTTTAAGCTGTCTGTGGGAAAGCCTTAAAAAAAAGAAATATTAACTTTCTTGGGGCTGGAGAAATGGCTCCACTGTTAAAAGTACTTGTTGTTCCTCCAGAGGACCTGGATGCAGCTTTCAGAATACACACAGCGGCTAACAACCATCTGTAACTCCATTCCATAGCCGCCTTCTGACTTGTATGGGCACCAGGAATACATTTGGTATGCAAATATACATGTAAACATACAAAAAATATATTTAAAACGAAACAAATAAATCTAAAATTAATTGTAAAAACAAATACTCATCCATTTACCATATAAAAGCATGGAACTGAATAACAGAAATCCAATTTCTGTTTTATGTTAATAAAATTATGTGTGAAAAATATTAGCTTTGTCCTATCTTCTAGTCTATAAACTTTCAGTGGCATTATTAGGGGATAACTTATTTATCTACTTTTATGGCAGTAATAAACAGCTCACAGTTTATTTTAAAAAGAAAAAAAATCCAGAAACATTGGTCAAGTTTAAAGTCATGTGTTTGTATTATCGGTGAAGTGGGGTCTTTGAGAGCAATGGAGCCTCACCTTATTTGTGGTAGCCTGTGTGCTAAACGTTCAAGGTCACCAAAGCTGCCCTGAGTCAGTCTTAATTCCTTGTTGCAAGTCCAAGAATAAAGAAACAGGACAAGTAGAGAGTAAAATGAATGTAGATTTATTAAAGAAAAGTGAGACAGAGCCCCAAGAGTAGGAAGCATTTCAAGAGGAAAACTATCAAGTTGTCTTTTGTGAGAAAGCAAAAACTGGATAGAGGATGAGTAAACTTCATTTAGATTAGTCATTCTCTGGGGCTCTCAAGTGTGAACCAGTAAGGGACCTAAATACCCTAAGCATGCTCCCTTGGTCAAATCAGAAATGTGACCATGCATTGCTTCTCCAACCAGGTGAATGTCCATTTATAATAGTCACAGTCATCCCTTCTCTCTCCTTTCTCCATTTCCTCTTTCGTAGATGATCTATTGAATCACTTTACTTCTGTTCTCAGGTTCTATCAGTAACTCATGAAACACTCTAGTTCATTCTCCCTTACTTTCTCCAAAGAGTTAATTCCTCCTGTCTTACCAGAACTCAGAAGATGGATGCAGGAGGATCCTGAATTCAAGGACAATGGGAGCACACCAAATAAACTGTAATTATTAATTTTGTAGGTCTTGGAGGAAGAAATGACATATGGCATATGACTCATGAAATGGTCACCAAGCACTTTCTAAGTTTTAGAAGTAGCTTCCGTCTGTCTGCTTAAGTAATTTTGTCTCCTATAGTTGCTGAACATGGGCCAGTCTGAAACTTCCCGAAGCCTGGTATCCTCTCTCACAAGAGGAAGGAATCCAGTGGTTAACTGTTTTTCAGAGCTCTGTTTCAGGAAATTCTGAGTGTGTATTTTAGAAATGGGTTCAAACTATGTAAACAAGGCTTATCTAAGCTTCTATTCTTGT
>CABHPQ010171679.1:0-48500 GCA_902168405.1 Peromyscus aztecus | reverse complement strand
TGGTGAGCTAAGGTTAGTTGGTGGCTATTGCTCTGATCTCTATGGCTTGCACCCCTGTATTTGGCTCTGTGTTTTTTATTTAATAAGACTGTTTAGAAATTCGTCCTCACAAAAATAAAAAAGAGTAAAAGAAAATACATGTAAAACAGCCTAAGTGTTGTAATTTAAATCACTATCATAAACATGTTCAAAAGACCTAAAGAAAGCAATAAAGAGATAAAGACAATGACAATTTTTAATTTAACCAAATAAATCACACCAATAAACACATAGAAACTTTTTAATGCTGATAGAACTTCTGATTTCAAAGTCAAAACCTAAATAAGAAGCTAACTAGATAGGCTCCATTTGAGACTTGCAAAATCAGTAATTTGCAAGCCTGAGGATGAGTCCCTAGGGATTCAGAGATTACTTAGTCTTAGGGAAAGATAAAAAGAGGGAAGAAAAGATAAAGAGAAGGAATAGGAAGAGGACAAAGAGGAAGACAAAGGTGAGAAGAAAGAAAACTGGACTGAGCTTCAGAATCCTGCAGAAGTGGGAGGAAGTAGCAGGAAAAAGTATTGGAACAAATGTTGCCAGAAGTTTTCCAAAATTTATGAAAATTGTAATCCCATGTGGCCCAACCAACTTCACACACGGCAAATTCAGAGATAACATTATAATCGACCTTTGAAAATCTATCACAAAAATGTTTTGAAATCAGGAAAGAATAATAACTCATTATATACCAAGTGCTCCAATAAGGTCATCCATAAACTTACTTGAAACAATGGAGGCCAGAGTTAGCTGGATGATATAATCAGAGAGGTTAAATAAAAATAGTACCTGTAAAAATTCTGTATTTATCCCTATTATCTTCTAAAAATGGAAAGAAAAGAAGTCCATCTGTAAACAGAAATAAGAAGTACTAATGGGGAATTTCAGATTGGAAATAAAAGGTTAGATGATAATTCATGCCGAAACAAATAGGGAAGAATACATGATTAGATTTCAGTTAGCAGTAATCTGAAGTAGATTTCCAAAATTCCACTCAAGAAAATAAATAAATTGTAGGCCCTGGCTCCCCATATTTGAGTAAACTGTTTGCCTGCTTGCTGACCTTAACCAGATGTCCTCCCTATGCTAATTCCCTGCCGGTTTCCACCCTCCTGAATGCTTAAGGGAAGTTCCTTGTTTGTGTATCCTGCATATTGGGCATTAACAGCTTAGATGCAAGAATGTAGAACATTCAGTAGCAGCGAACTTCTGCCCTCTGAGGTTCTCCCATTGTGCTGTAAGACTGTATTTAAGGTTTCCTCCCTCTTTTAATAAACAGCATTCGGCATTCTGCTGAGCGAATGACCTGCTGTCTTTTGTCTCTGTTTTTCGATCCACAGCCCCTTGCTTGGACATGGTGAATGGGTGGTGGTAGCACGGGCATTATCGCTACAATAAATTAAAAAAAAAAAACTCAAAAGCATAATAAAAAGAAAATTAAAGGGTTTGAAATGGGAAAGCAGGAAATTTGTTTCTAACACACAAAAAAGGAAGTAATGGAGGAACAGAAGAAGAAAACAACAAAACACGCATATAACACTAATGAAATGGCAGACTTAATTATTATATTAATAACGGCATTAAATTACAAAGTATTAAGATTCTACTTAGGAATGGAGATGTGGCTTAATGGGTAAAATGCTTGCCATTCAAGTATAAGGACCTGAGCTCCCCAGCCATGTAAAAACCAGATGCATCTTGGCACATCTGTTAACCCAGAGCTCTTGCAGCGTGATGGGATATGGAGACAGGAGAGGCCCTAGAACATCATAGGCCACAATAGCCTGGTGTACATAGCAATGAGTAACAAAAGACCCTGCCTCAAACAAGGTAGAGGAAGGGATTGACACCCAAGATTATCCTCTGACAGCCACACATCTGTTGTGGCACACACTTGCCTGAACTCATACATGCAAACACTCACACACACACACACACACACACACACACTATACATAAACATACACAACACGCACACACAGGGAGAGAGAGAGAGAGAGAGAGAGAGAGAGAGAGAGAGAGAGAGACCCACAGAGATGATAGGCAGAGAGACACATATACAGAGATTAAGAAAGAAAACCTCCAGTTGGAAAGGCTGCTAAAATGATGCCATCAAATTATATACTGTCAATAAGAGACACAACTTAGTTGCCAAGATACAAGAAGTCCAAAGTGTGTGTGTGTGTGTGTGTGTGTGTGTGTGTGTGTGCGCGCGCACGCGCGCGCACATGGGGGGGGAGGAGGGAGGGGGAAGGGGAGAGAGAGAGAGAATAGACTATTAACCTAACAGGGCTGAAACAGTGATGAAGTCAGATAAAATAGATGTAGAGATTAAAAAGCATTATCACAGGAAAAGGAGGACATTTTACAATGAAAAAGAGACACAACACATATGTACCAAACAAAAAAGACTCAGAATTCATAAAGCAAAAATGTCAACACTGAAGAAAAACTTAGACAACTCAACTCAACATAAACACTGGAAATGCTCCAATTTCCCAGTCTAATGACCAAAATATCCACTAAACAAAACAGCACCAAGAATATTAGAAAACAACTATGACAGGAGAACAAGCCATATAACCTGAAAGAAGATTCTTGACTGCTCAACCTACAGAATACAGTCTCCTTAAGAGTGCACAGCATCGAGTTAATCAAGACAAAACCAGCACTGGAACATAAAGCCAATCTGATTAAATTTTATAAGGTTAAATCATTCAAGTGGATCTCAATGAATTTAATTAGAGTTTCCAAAAGGAGGAGGATACTTGAAAATCACATAAATGCTTTTAAGATTGTTTTAAAATCCTCACATTTTTGAAGGTCACGTTAGAAGGATCTAGATCACCTTAGAGATGAGTCTCTGGCATACCTGGGGAGGGGGTACGGTTGAGGTGGGACGAAGCACTGTAATCATGGATGGAATCTTCCATGGAGTGGGATCCTTTAATAAAAAAGGAAAGCAGCCGAACCCCCCATCCACTGTTCTGGGCTGGGTGACTTTGGGTACCATGTGACCAGCTACCTCCTCTGTCTCCTGCCTCTGTGACTTTCCTACCATAACGGACTGTGTGATCCCAATAAGATATTGTTTGCCCTTAAGTTGTTTTCATTGGGATATTTTAGGACGGGGCAGGAAAAGTAACTAACACAGAAAATTTGTAGGAAAGAATGGGCTGTTGCTGCGATAAACTTGGCTATGCCAGGTGATTCCTAAGCCTTTGGAACTGGTTTACAGAATGCATATGGAAGAGGTTTGAACATTAGCCTTGAATAGTACAAGGAGAATTTAGTGGTCCATTCCCCTGGGAGTTTGGAAGGCCAGGAGGCTGAGACAAATGCATGTGGAAGAGTCTGGCGTAGGGACTCTATTGGGGAACAAGGAGTCTATTGGAAAGTGGGCTAGCATTCCACCCATGTCCTTAGAACCCGAGTGAGGATGTATTTAAATGTAATTGACTAATTTCTTTGACAGATGAAATTTCATGCCAGCATTGCAATCAGTCTTCTTCGAGCTTTTATTTGGATCTCCAATGAGCGAGTAAAAAAGATAAGAAAAAAGTTCAGCACAGAAAGTTGTGTAGCAAGTTTAAAATTGCACGTAAGTAGAACCCAGATGACAAACCATCGGCAGCCATAAAAGAGAAACCTCACTTTCTTCATTGGCACAATAGGGAAGGTACCCTGAAGGCAAGACCCCACACATCAAAGACTCTAACTTATAAAAATGCAAATGTACGTGAAAGGAGAAAGTCTGTGCGGATAATGCCCCCAAAGGGTCCCCTGCTGGAAAAATAACTGCCTAGGAAAAGAGACTTTGCTGATGAGCCAAGGCATATGCTGTAACTGGGGCCCAAAGGGGGCCAGGCTCCATTGTAAACTCAGCAGAACTGGGCATTGTTGTCCACATAATTTTAATTTTGCAGGAATGAAATACGCAAGATTGAGAGAGTCCCATTATCCTGATCCATGACTTCAGTGAGCTGCTGAGGCCAGATAACATGTAGCATGATCGGAGTTCCTGCAAGAAAACCCTGAGAAGCTGTTGTGTGAAAATGTTGTGTGAAAATAGAGCCTAAATTGTAATACCTAAAGGTATTGAAGATGCCATGACCATAGGACAGCAGCCAAGGAAAGGTGTAGGCACGGAGTAGAGTAAGCCAAACACAAAGGCTCTCCATGCTCCTAATGTCAGAGCTAGAGGGGCAAGCTCCTGAAGCTTTCTGGAGCATAGATGATTCAGTCACAAGCCCAAGATGCCTGACATGGAGCTGCAGGATTTGGACTTTATTCCTGTTGGATTTTGAACTTTCTTTGGCTTAATCATTCTTGCTTCTTTTCTTTTAGGATGGGGCTATGTCTTTGCATATTGGAACTATGGGAGTTACAGATGGTTGTGAACTGCCTTGTGGGTACTGGGAACTGAACTCGGGTCTTCTGGAGAAGGAGCCAGTGCTATTAACTGCAGAGCCATCTCTCCAGCTCCCAGAGCTTGACTTTTTAAATAGTCTTGGAATTGTTAAAGAAGATGGAGACTTTTGAAGTTGTACTGAATACATTCTACATTATGGGTAGGTCATAAGCCTATGGGAACATAGGAAGAAGGTATGGTTTAAAAGTAGTATCAAATGGGGTATTAAGTTGAAAAGGGGTGATGTGATGATAAAATGATCACTTTGGCAGGATTTAAAATCGTCTTGGAGATAAGCCTGGCCATGCCTAAATGGGATTATCTAGATTAGGTTAGCCTCTGGGCACGCCTGTAAGGAATTTTCTAGATTAGTTTAATTGAGATGGAAGACCCACCCTAAATATGGGTAGACATTTGGGATGGGGTTCTTGATTGAATCAAAAACATGAACTGAGCTGTTCTCTACTCCTTGACTGCAGACACAACCTGGCCTCCTTCATCTCTTGCCGCCATGACTGTCCACCACGATGGACAATACCCATGAACTGTGAACCAAAATTAGGGTATTTTATCACAAAACAGGACAAATAGCTAAGATGCCGTGGGCTTCAGATAAAGCAAACGAACTACAAAAGGGGTGTGGGGTGAGGTCCAGTTGGTAGGATGATTGTTTTGTGTGTGTTAAACCCTAGGCTTTGTTCCTAGCCCCACATAAAGGGGGGGGGGCATGCTGGTGCAGATTTCAGCACTTCAGAAGCAGAGGCAGAAGAGAAAATAGGAAACAGAAGTTATAGGAAATGGAAATTGCTGTGGGATGTTCTGTATGGCAAATGTGTTGCTAATAAAACACTGATTGGCAGTGGCTAGGCAGGAAGTATAGGCGGGGCTAACAGAGAGAATTAAAAGAACAGGAAGGCAGAGGGAGTCACTTACTGCCAGCCACCGCCAGGACAAGCAGCATGTAAAGATGCCGGTAAGCCACGAGCCATGTGGCAAGGATTTATAGAAATGGATTAATTTAAGCTATAAGGACAGTTAGCAAGAAGCCTGCCACGGCCATACAGTTTGTAAGCAATATAAGTCTCTGTGTTTACTTGGTTGGGTCTGAGCGACTGTGGGACTGGCAGGTGAGAGAGATTTATCCTGACTGTGGGCCAGGCAGGAAAACTCTAGCTACAGGAAATCATTCTTTGGTCAGAGTTTCCTAAGGAAAGGGATAGGAATTGAGCTGATGAAATACTGGAAGCGACAACAGCTAGCTAAGAGATGGAAGCACTGATGATTTACCCTACGCTTTATTCAGCCTTTGTGACATTGAGATCCTCTCTCATGAAGCAGAATCCTTCTTCTTTTGAAAAGTGTGGCCTTTTGTTTTGCGTTGGTTCATAGACACACAAATGGCCATGTGTCTTAGAGTGCAGACTTCGGATTTCTTGTCTGGTTGACCCTTCCTCACAGAACCTTCGCTGTCAGATGGAAGTCTTATGTCTCCTGGAGTCTGGGAGTCCCTTCAAAGCAGAGAACTGTCCTGGCTAAAGATGTCCAAGACAAGCCCCAAACATGAGAGAGAGAGAGCCTCACCAGAAATGAGTGAGTATCCCAGGTGCAGAGAAGATGTCCATGTAGGAAGCTGTCCTAAAATGAGTACTTTCCTGGGGACCCAGAAGACTTCTAAGTTCTTCTTTGTAGACTTATAAGGAAGAAAATGCACATTGTAAGATTGTGAGAGTGGTTAAGCCTATATATCCAAGCAGAAAATTGAAAGTCATCTGATTTTCTTTTAGCTGTGTGCAACACAGCACGGAGACAAAGATGGAAGCTACTGGGAAAATTGGCCATGTTGAGTGTATTTTACAGGAAATACAGAGGGTGGGAAAATGGATAGAGTTCTCATCTCTAAGCCACTCAGTGATATTTTTCTAATGTAAAAGAAATCCTGAAAACTAAACTAAAGAATATGAGTGTGGTGGTGAAACTCCTTTTAAAGTACATTGAAAGAATTAAGTTTTCCTGGCAGACTTTCTTGGATGAACAAAGGAACAACCAAAAATCTGGGGTATGATGTCACAGATGTCTAATACCAAAGGGGTAATAAGGAAGTATTAAAGCCATTGAAGACTGATTTGAGGATGAGTCTGCTGTGCAGAATGTTCATGAAAAATTTAAGTGAACTGGCAAAGGAAAACCATTTTCAGATTAAAAGAAAAAGAGAGTATTTAAAAGCCCCTGGACTCCCAACTTCCTAAGATCAAAACTCAAGCTTAGAAAACTATAAATTAACCAAGCTAGAAAGTTTTCAAATTTGGCCAAGGAAGTTCAAGTAAATGGCTATCTCAGAAGGAAGATGTTGGAGACCAGAGTGCACACCCATTAGTAAGACAAATTTATTTTCTTAAGTGAGTATCAATTTTCCTGAATCACCATTTTTATGATCTAGCAGAGTAAGTAAATTAGGCATTGATATATTTTTTATTTTTATTTATTTTTTGGTTTTTTGAGATAGGGTTTCTCTGTGTAGCTTTGTGTCTTTCCTGGAACTTACTCTGTAGTCCAGGCTGGCCTTGAACTCACAGAGATCCACCTGCCTCTGCCTCCTGAGTGCTGGGATTAAAGGCATGCACGACTGCCACCCGGCTGATATACCTTTTAAATGACTGTGCTGAGGCATTATAATAAATCATCATAGTTCATTCATTCATTTCTATTCTTATTGTTGGATTAGAGTAAAAGTCTACTGTGAATGTCTGCTAAAAATATGAACAATGTTTTTTCTGTTGAATAACTATTGACAGAAGATAGTATCCATCTTGATCTTCAGTTTGTATCCACTGTGCCCCAAGCTGCCTCTGTTCCCACTGGATAATACTGTCAGTGCCTAAAAATGTCCTGCTCTTGTCATTTGAACTGCAGAGGAAGATATTTTATTCTGTTGTTATGACACAAGGCTTGCCTACTTATACATTTCATTACATATATGTTTGATCATATATTTATACATCATATATACATAGTTATATACTTATATATTATATAATATATCTAATTTTATATTTTAAGCTATCTTATTATACCTATTCTTAATGTTTCTAATACAATTTAAAACAACACTTTTTCAGTAATTGCCAAAGAAAGCTATCAGTGCCATGGAATTCACTTATGTCACAATGGAGCTTGGACTACTACGTATTCCCAGGACTGAGAGTGTAACATGTAAAAATTATTTGTTCTTGTTACTGCAAACACTTGTTTATAATATGATCTATGAAGAAACAGCCAACAAGTACATATTAAATCTGTTGACAGCGCTATATTACCGAATCAGCAGCAAAACACGGTGGAGGAAGAAGCTTGCTCCCTTTCATAATTAAAGCTACAAAGCATTCAGAGTTATCTGGAGGCTTCTGTGTAATCAGAGAATCCATGGTAATAGCTGCGTATTTTCATCTTTTGCTGGAAGCCTAATTGTTTGATTGATGGTTCAATGGAGTGAGTTTAACAGATTCAGCTCCTCTTTTCTAGAGGATGACCAGACAGTGTTGAAAACTACACACTCATATTTTGGAAAATTGCCCAAAGTAATACTTACAATTCAGATCAAGCAGCTATGATTGTTTTTAAATAGAAGCTAACGTAGGCCAGGAGTAAGAGCAGTTGTGCGACAACAAAAGTGACATCCCAATAAGGGTCTGATGCTTTCTGACTGTTCGTAAACTCTGTAAATTGCAGGTTCATATATGAAGAAGACTATAATGGCGTAACTGGGGGTTACTGTGATGATTAAATGTGTTGGTGTCGGTAAAAGATAATGTCTAAGTTGCTATGGGAGTGAAAAATAACAAAAACTAAAGGAAAACAATAAATTATCTTTGTGTTTAGTGGTTAGTTGTACCCAGGGGTGCTCGGATTCAACAGATGGAGAGCAGGAGAGAGGGACAGAATGGTAAGAATAAAGGAGAAAGAGAGGAAGTCTACTGTGTGGAAAGCCTCCAGGAGGCTCTCATGGAGAAGAGCATTTCCAGGTATAACTTCTGTAGAAAAGGTTTGCAAGTCAGAACAATCAAAAGAATACCTATTAGCCTTTTTCTTTTTTTTCTTCCAGTACTGAGGATCAAATCCAAGGCCTCCTATGTGCCAGAAAATGTTCTACTGCCGAGCCTCTTCCCAGCCCCAGACACATTTCCTGAAGATAAAAGCCTGATGCAAGTTTTTGTTTCTTATTCAGCTTAATATAGCATTACATGTCGTATCTCAAATTCTCTAGGAAAAAAAATAAAAGCTCATGTTTTATTTGAGAACTGCAAATTCAAGGCTTTATTATATCTTAAACTTTTAGTTCTAAAAACCTAAAGATAAAAGAATTGGGTCTCCTGGAAATATAACAGACACTAGACCAATGCCACATGCTGTGGTTTGAATAATCATCTCCCCAAAGGCCATACGTTAAATGATAGGTACCCAGCCCATAGTCCCATTGTAGAGGTGGTGTAAACTTCAAGATGCACAGCCTGGTGAGAGGGTGTCTGGTCACTGGGTTCATGCCTTTAAGGGGACTTGGATCAATGCCCCTTCTTCATCCTCTCTTTTGTGTCCCAGCCAAAAGATGAATAATCCCACCACACACTACCACTACACTGTCCTGTTTGACCACAGGCAAGAAAGCAATGGGACCAACCAGTCACAGACTGAGCCAAAACCATGAGCCAAAATAAACCTCTTCTCTTTATAGACTGATCACATCAATTATTTGGAATAGTAATGACAAACCAGCTACATGTCATCAGCTCATTCTAATAGATTTGTAACTCTATCAATCCCACAAGGGCCAGGAATCAATTGCCTTGCCCACACCATTCAGAAAAGGCTGTTGCATTATTCAAATTGATGTCAAATCCCCCAAATTCCTGCATGGCCTTGTCCCTTCTAACTGACTGACCTCCCACACAATTATCCCTGGGGTCTGTGTTTATGGAAAACAACTTTGAGATTCTGCTCCATTTGCCCATTGAGTCAATGAAAGGTTTCCCACTCTTCAAACAGAGGGGTTGAGCTGAGCACCGAGACATTCAGTTTGCATGTAGGGAAAGCTTGATGGTGTTTTTGCCCATACTGCTGCTATGCAACCACTCTATCCGCAACACTAAAATTAAACATAACTTCATAGTGAGGGATGATTTTAACAGAGTGTAGTAAAGGAGGGGTGGTTCATCAGAGCTAGTACCTCTTGGGACCTCTTGAAAGGAAAGAACTGGAAATGGCATCAAAGGCTTTATAAGAGTTTGTAAGATTGTTTTAAAGGAAATCTAAATGCAGGTGCATGAGGCTGTTTCTTCAATTCTATAATTACCTCAGACTGTTAATCTGAAATGCACAACTAATTTTGATGAACGCAGTAATGGGTCACCTATACCAGTCATGATGCAAAAGAGACACACTACCATTTCATGTTTTTTCAAAGTTCCAACTGTAACTGAAATATGAAGTAGGCATTGTAATGTGGAGAACACATTTGGGAAATAGAAGAAAAACTCCCTTACTTCTCCCTAGAGATTAGGAAAAAGCATTGTCATCTGAGTATTTGCTAGATATTTTGAATAAGAATATTGTTTTAAGAAATGCTGGGGAATTTGAAATAACCCCATTATGAGTTATAGAAAGTATCCCATACAGATATGTTTTCTCTGTATGAAGTAGAATATTCTCTATCACCTTAATTTTCCCCTTTCCTGTGGAGTACTGAACTGTAGCCTAAAAGTTCAGGTGTGAAGGAAGACCTATATTTTGTTTAGAAAGCAAACTATTAGCTAGGTGTGCATGCACCAGGGTTCTTTGGAGAAATGGAACAATAGGCAGTATCACCATTGGACAGTATAAGGAATTGATTCCCACCGTCTTAGAAGCAATCAGGTCCCAAGATCTATAAAGTGGGAGACAGGCTCGAGACCTGGAGCACAGATGGCTCCCTTCCTGTCTGAAGTCATGAAGATCTGACAAACCAGGAGAGCTCAACAAAGCCTCACATTCGGGTATGGGGAGGTGCTCGGGGGTAGGCTGCTTTCTGTGCAAACATGAGGACCTGAGTTTGGATCCCCAGCATCCACATAGAAAGCCAGATGTAGCTGTGCAGTGCTGGGAGAAGGAGAGGTGTATCCTAGGGGCTCACTGGCCAGCCAATCCAACCAATTGGTAAGCTCCAGTTTCAGTGAGAGACCCTGTCTTAAAAATGAAGTGAAGAGCAATAGAGAGAAACACCCAAGGTCAACATCTAAGGGGTAAATACACCTCTGATTCCTAAATCCATAAATGGCAGCCTACAAATCTGAACTAAGGATTCCACGAACAGATGCTCAAAAGGAAGATCTATGGCAATCTTCCAGGGTAGGGAAAAGTTACCAGTCTGATTCTCTCTCTACATGAATATTTGAATAAATTTGCCGCTGACTCTGTTCATATGTTATACGTGATGCGACTCTGCTACCTCTGCAGGGTAGAAGGTCTACGCCTTTCTTATGCTAGCCAGGGGACTGGACATCACTTCTCCTTAAGTGACAGAAACCATACTCAAAGAAAATTTAAATATCTGCTAAGGCAAGTGATATCCCCCAAATACAGACTGTGTAGGATTGCATGCCATGTCCCTGAGTATTCAGAACACCTCCATGCGGACATCTATAGGACAGTCCAGTGTGCTGTGTTGTGACTTCTCTTTCTTCTTGTCTCTCTTTTTGTGTTGTTCTCTGCGCCAACTTGCACTGCAATTTATGCTTGAAATCAGAGATGTAATTCTCCCCTGTACATGTGCTAAACAGGCCCTGGAATGAATGAACAAGTCAGTGAACGAATGAGTGAGCACCAGATATAATCCCCCTGGTTTCAGAAAAGCTGCAAGTGTCATCAATTACGAATATATTTTTTATTAGTTTGGAGAATGTTTAGTGTCTATGAAGAGGGAAGGGTTAACATTGATTTGAGGAAGAAATGGCAGTGCAAAGACAGAGAGAGGACGGTAGAGAAAAACTATTTTGGGACACAATTAGAATGTGTCTTAGAGGAGAAAGGGTCAAAGTAGGAATGGATTGGCTTGACTCAATTAATTTTCAGGATGCTCAGGTCATCTATTTTTGCCTTCCTTGTCTAAGAGTTAAAATTATTCTACTCAGAATGCATGAGTTTTTGGCCTCCTCCAACCTTTGCCCTGTTTCTTTCTTTTTTTTTTATGAATGTCTTCACATAACAGTTTTCAATTCTGTACAAATTGGATGTGGATGAGGTACACTAGCTCAGAAAGATCTCCTTCCTATAATGAGAGTAACTTAAAGTGTTTCAGTATATGTTTCTCTTTTGTTTGAAGACAGGGAAATACACTAAGTTTCTGTTATAATTAAAAGCATAGGTGTAATGTTTTGAGATATATTTTGATCATATCTTGCAATACTTTTCTCTTTAATTCCTATGGACATCAATTGCACCAAAGCATTTTAAATGATTTTCCTTCTTAATTTTTATTAAAACTTTACTGTCTCTTTGGTAATTATCTTTATTGAGATACAATCTTAAAATCTGTTTGTTTAAAATTACCAAAGTTTCTACTAGATAAGAAGACCTTCCAGGAAATCTCATAAAGTCAGGATATCAATATTAATTCAGAACTGAGAACATGCAAATACTTGATGTTTTGGCTACTTTGAGTATCATGGAAATGCAACTACTTGCCTTTGTGAGTTGAATTTGCTTAATTTTCATGTTTATGGTGTATACATTTGGTTATTTTAGCATCTGTCTATATTTAGCAATAAGAGTTTAAGGATGAGGATAACATAGGTCCTGTTCTCAAAGGACTTACTATTTCCTGTCAAATCCTTTAAAACTTTTAGATAAATATGAAAGTGTGTGGTATAGTAGAGGTAGGATTTTGTTTGGCTTCCAGTAACATTAAAATAATCAGTGCAGAGCCAGCGACACTTGATACTGATGGCTTTGTTGGGGGAAAAAAATCCAAAGAACAATGATATTCTAGAGATCCACTGCTCAGCATGGTAATTACTATGCATTTAACAATTGCCAAAAAATAATTCTCAGTGTTCTTACTACTGAAGAATGTAAGTTTTGAGATGGGTTGTTGACTTCAACCTTTTAAAAGGACATACGTATCAAAGTACCATGTGAGTATAATCTTAGAGTGAAAAATACTATAAGTCTAGTCACTTTTTATTGGTAAATTGGATATTACTATTGTTGTAGAATAATATTTTAAGGTGTGTTACTTTTGTTTATGCTGCATTTGTTTAACTCTGTGTTACTGTGCCTGTCTAAAACACCTGATGGTCTAATAAAGAGCTGAACGGCCAACGGCAGGAGAAAGAATAGACAGTGCTGGCAGGCAGAGAGAATAAACAGAAGAAGAAATCTGGGAGGAAAAGAAATAAAGAACAAGAGAACAAGAAGAGGAGGATGCTAGGGACCAGTCACCCAGCCACACAGCCAGCCATGGAGTAAGAGTGAAAATAAGATATACAGAAGTAAGAGAAAGGTAAAATCCCAGAGGCAAAAGGTATATGGGATAACTTAAGAAAAGCTGGCAAGAAACAAGCCAAGCTAAGGTTAGGCATTTATAAGCCCCCGTGTGTGATTTATTTGTGAGCTGGGTGGCAGGCCCCCCAAAAGAGTAAAAACAACAATAACAACTATGACTAGAAGAATGACAGTTTTAAACAAGCTACCTTTAAAATTTATTTATTGTTGTTATACATTTGAGTGCCCCCCAAAGGTATGAGATTATTTAGTCTAAACTTAAAACATCAGGCTTTGGTAATAGTACACATGTTTCTCTATAAGTTGTTTCTCAAACCACTGATAAATATTTGTATACTGGCAGTTTGGAAGCATCATTGGTCTCATGGTGTTAGAGGATGCAATGGAGACAAGGAGTAATGACTCCAGCTCCCCAGACTGGGTGGGGAGCCTTCCAAATAATGGAAAGAGAGTATGTATGTACAAATCAGTTGCTAGTCCACAGACAGTCCAGAAAGCTAAATATACTTGTAAGAAATGTGAATAAAGGCATGAAGCTGAAGACAAAGGAGACTATGAAAAGGATGAGAAACTGGATCTTAGAAAATGCAAGTAGAGTAGATAAAAGAATGTCATCTAAAAACTAAAAGGGAAAGTATGAGAAAAGTTAGGAAAGGGGGAAAGTGTCCTAAAATATCTCTTTACATATTTATTTGTTTTGTGTATGTGAGGCGGGGTAGGCTGAAGGACACATGTGGAGGTCAGGTGACAATTTGTAGAAGTCGGTTGTCTGTCCACCTTGTGTGTTCTGAGACTGAAGTTGGGTCCTGAGGCTTGGTGGCAAGTGCCTTTACCCACAGAGCCGTCCCTCTGGCCCTAAAATGTTTTCAATCTGATTGAGTGAAGAATAAATTCAAGTGAGCACATATATCTACACGTCCTTTGCAATGAAATCTAGTGAGCCCTTAATGCTTTCCAAAAAGCCTGTGTAAGTTTCTAATACCATTGTTTTACTTTCTGGTGGAAGCTGAATGTTTGGAAGGCGTTTTAAAAAATGCATTGGGTTATATTTTCTTTGCTATGGTTACTTACAGCAGTATGTGTTGAATTTTTTCCCCACTAAAGTAATATATATGAATAAGAATGAGACCAGCAAAACAAATGCTTGAGCGTTTCGGGATTCATTAGCTATAGACGGCAGCCTGAGTATTGGCTTTCCTAACATAAAGTGCCGAATAACAGCATCAACAAAGTTGGCACATCACTGCTATTGACCAGCATTCTTAAAACTGAGCTGTAATTGACAATTTCAAAGATGTATTCAAGTTCAGGGCAGTCATTGAACTTGCTCAGTGTGTAGCCAATTTGGGAGAATATTTGTGTAATGTTTTTTGAAAGTCTGAACAGTCTCAGATTCCTGATGCTGTGTAAGTGCCTTAAACACAGTTGGAAAGGAGGGAGGTGGCATGATGCAGTTTTCTCTCCCTAGCCATCCTTTATTTCCTTTATGAAATGTAATTTTCTGGAAGCAGTGTCTTAGACTATATTCCTGAACACAAATTTTCAGAATTTCAACACTGAACTTGACATAGTATAAGTAAAATGCTCATGTTTGCCTAACATTTACAAGTTATTGATTTTTCTAGATGAGAACTGTCTGTAAAATGTCTGTTTGGGGGCCTGTTATCTTACCTAGCCTACAAAATCCTACAAAAATATCTTCATGTGTTTAAAAACCTGGAAATTTTTAATATAAAAGGAGTAATTTTGAATCTAGTCTTGGACAAATATATTTAAATGACTTCAGGAATGCTGTGAACCTCTCTGCACCTCCATGACTTCATCAATAGAGGGGTGTGCAAGCTATTCCCATGCCATTTCTCATAGTTGTTAAAAGACATGAATGAACTCCACTATTAGGGTCTTTTGGAAGGAGAGAGACACACAGTGGATCAGGGAATCATGTGGAGTTTAGGCTGGATAAGATCTCCCAATCTATTAACTTTCCAAACTAAGGGAGCATATTAGAGGTTTAATTACAGAATATGAGGTAACTAACATGGAAATTCTGCAGTCTCATAAGGAAAATATATATTGAACAGGTTAAACTGATGTTTTGTCTCTTCACAATGAAAACTTGGAATTATTTGTTTTATGTTTTCTTTCTCTTTCTAAATATTATATAATGAGGAGAATTTAACTCAGCACTGAGAAAAAGGTATTTTATGTAAAAGGATATATAAATCTTCACAGGATTTTCACAAAGGCACAGAGAGCTCGAGGGGTTGGAACTGGCAGGGCCTTTTGTTTTGTTTTTGTTTTGTTTTGTTTTTCGAGACAGGGTTTCTCTGTGTAGCTTTGCGCCTTTCCTGGATCTCGCTTCGTAGACCAGGCTTGGCCTCGAACTCACAGAGATCCGCCTGCCTCTGCCTCCCGAGTGCTGGGATTAAAGGCGTGCGCCACCACCGCCCGGTGGATTTTCAAAAGGAATGGACAAAATACTATGATAACCAACTCTATATACAAGCTCCAAAAATTAGAGTGGTGAAGCCTTGTGTTTACTTCAACCAACTTGTTCATCTGAGAGATGAGTAACCTAGGTCTAAAAGATTATATTATTTGTACCAGTAATTGAGATGATACAAACTCCTGCCTCTTCATATGGCTTTCATTGTGCTATGCAATTAAGAGGACAGTGTACACAAAACTTTGAGAATGTGGTCCAGAGCAGGAACTTGTGTAAGTCACAAACAAAGAAATAGGCAGGGAGCTTCAAAGGGATGAGCCTTCTTGGGGTGGGGGGTCTTCTCAAATCAAGAGAGTGAGAGCACAGGGTGGTAGCAAGATTGTTTTGAGACAGAAGGAAAGATGAAAGTTTAAAGGAAAATTAAAAACAAAAGAGAAAAAATGGAAGTGGAAAGATGCATGCTGGTGTATGTCTTTTGTTCCCTAGTGCAGATGTATGTACCACAGAGTCAGAAGAACGGGACTACAATCTTGAACTGATTTTGAATTCTGAATCCACCAAGTCTTGCATATCATCTGAGACACTAGAAGCCATAGTAAAACAACTTCTGATGTATTAATGGGATGTTTTCATTGAAGCCCTCATCTCAGGGCTCAGGGATTTATGTGGAAGAAGACTTGGAAAGATTTTAAGAGCCAGAAGTGATGGATGAGTCCAAAGAAACAGTGTCTCCCACTGGTGGACATAGGAACTCACAGAGTCTGTGGCATCATGTATAAGACCTGCCAGATTCAAGCCAGATGGGGTCCTAGCACTGAGGTGGGGGAGTAGACATGGGGTTCCTCCTCTAACCGAAGCTATTTGCAATTTTTGCCTGCTGGCAAAAGGAAAATCAGTGTTCTCCAGTAGAGTGTCTGTCACTGGGTGTATAAACAACACTCCAGGATAGGTCCAACGCCAAAGAATAGTTGGCCAACACAAAGGAACTCCATGGTTTTGTTGCTTCATTTTGGACTATTTTTTTTTAAGAGAGAGGAAGAGACTGAGAGAGAAGAAAGAGAGAGAATATAAAATTGTATGGGTAAGGAGGTGGAGAGGATCTAGGAAGAGTTAGAGGAGAGGAAAATGATCAGAAAAAAAATTGTGTGAAAAAAATAATTAAAACAAAAAGATTCTGGTATCCCTGGGCACCACATTTGTTGTTCCATTTGCTTACATTCCTTCCTCCTGCAAATCCCCTCAATTCAGTGCATTCCGCTTGTGGACTTTAACTCAGAAGATTTAAAAGAATCTACCCACTTCACAAATCATTTAGCAGAGGAATTTGAATTAAAATTTACCTCTCCGGGCGGTGGTGGCGCACGCCTTTAATCCCAGCACCCGGGAGGCAGAGGCAGGCGGATCTCTGTGAGTTTGAGGCCAGCCTGGTCCACAAAGCGAGTTCCAGGAAAGGCGCAAAACTACACAGAGAAACCCTGTCTCGAAAAACCAAAAACCAAAAAACAAACAAACAAAAAAAATTTACCTCAACCATCTTCCAAAACACTTGAATTTTCACCACATCTGTCTTGTTTCGGAACAAAGAAAAATTTAATTTAATTTAATTTAATTAATTAAATGGTAATAATTATCAGTCCTAGAAACATCTAACTCTTGTCTTTCATAAAATTATCAATAAAAGTATAGAAAAGCTGTCTGGATTACTGTATTCCAAGTACCCAGAACTTAGTACTCGATAAATATTTGTTTTGGTGGATTATTAATCATTCTTGACCTTCCTTTGATATAGAAATGTATGCTATAGATACGATAGGATGGAAGGGTAGATTATTGAATCTACTTTTAAAGAGCAACACATATTCACAGCATACAGAAAGACATCCCACAGCACGCCTATGTCACCCACATCCTATGGGTTCTACCTCCTCTGATAGTGTCCTTGAGGTTCGTCCAAGACCCAAAATAGAATGTGGATATTCATGTGACCCACATTAAGCACTATGACAAAGGTTCACTCCCAGTAAAGTTGACATGTATATTTGGTGTTTGATCTATGGGATGTTTAAAACAGGATGAGAGCACTGAAGTATGAGCTTTACCATATACCAGAATCCCTTTGATAGAAAAGTAATTAATTATAGTTTCACAAACAGTCAATCCCTGCTACAGACGTGGCTCAACAAATCATTACTAGGTAAGATAGAGCTGTAAAAATTCTAAATTGCCATTTTAAATGCCACATATGAACAATTAAAATCATAGTGTCCACAAGTACAGTGGAGACATCCTGAAAGAAAGGGAAGGAGATGGTGCAGATGAGGGGATGCCGGTGCTGTGTTTGGTGCATGTGCAGAGGTCCATCCCCTCTGTTGGCTAGCACTCAGTACCTGTGTGATGTTACATACAAGGAACTATGCTAAGCATTTTATTACATAACCTCCCAGAGCTCATTAGAGAAGACAGACTCATGGGTGGTAACCCCCTTGTTATCCAGAGCTGGGGCTCACAGGGGTGATGTGGGTTCCTCAAGCTAGACATCATCCCTCTGGGGCAGTGGATACAGTCTCTCAGTCCTGCCTGGTGATAGCTCCATCTGATCAAACACATGTGAGCAAACCTGATGGAGTTCTACCAGAAAAAGACAGCAAGAATGCACCGTCGGGAAGAAAATACACTTTCTTATGCAGTAGTTGTAGAGATGGAAGCCAGAAGTGAAAATGAAATAATTCCAATTGAGGCAGAATTGAGTAGGAAAAAATATTGTTCTCTTTATATATATATATAAAGCATACTGTAAACGTGCCTCTAGAAGTCAGTTTTGCCTGAAGTTTTCGAGAAAATTAAGGCAAATATGGATGACAAAGGGTTAAGGGCAACTACAGGAGAACATGAAGTCTATCCCTAGCTTCTCTCTGTGTGTCCAATGACTTAAGAGCCGTATGGGGAAGCTGAGACTAAAAAGCAATTGGGGGATAAGGGAGGGAATTAGAGAATGCTGGGAGAACACATAAATACTCAAAAGACAGAACATAGTAGCAATCTACCATATGATATATGGAGCCACATCTTTGAGTGAGGTAAACAAGCCCGATTTATTTCTAAAAAACATAGCAACCTGAAAACAGTACTTTTGGCATTCACACCAATTAACACTGGAGAGATTACTTATAAAAGGGTGTCCCTTTTTTTTCTGCACACAAAAGTTATTAAATTCTTGGACTATGTGGTATTGTAAATCAAAGGGAATGGATGTTAGTTGCCTTAGTTTAAAAATGCTAAACCCTTCAGTATAAGAGTCCCAATGTATTATTATTTAAACCTACAGCCTAGAAATAAAACAAATAAGTAAACAAACCAGAAAGTGAGTCAGTACATTAGATGAAATTTAGGCATAAGATCTAATCAAGTTCTTTTTTCTTTGGGGGGGAGGGAGAAAAGCAACCTAAAGTTTCGATAGAATTACTTTCTCAGAAGAAATAAAACATGACAGAAATGTAGTTAAGGTGAGACTATTCCTGTAAGGTTAAAAAAAAAAAAAACTACATGAAAAATGTCAGCTCCACTTGCTTTGGAGATGTCAGAACGTGTTCAGATAATTACGTAAAATGAGAGAAAACATCAATGACAAGGAAGAAGACGATGAACATTTCTAGCACCAGATGCCTTTACTAGAAAATTTATAGAAAGAAGGAAGAAGTTTCTGCTGGAGGGGGAGTGTAGGTAATGGTAATGATCAGAAAGGGAGTTTAATTCTGACTGGAAGATGTCAGATGATGACAGGAAAACCAGGAGAAGGTGGAGGAAAAGGGGCGTGTGGTGAGGAACTGTGGCAGGGGATGTAGTTCAGTGATAGAGCACCTACCTAGGGTGCATGGGACCTTGGGTTCAATCATCACTAAAGCCAAAACAAACAAACAAACAAACAAATTGTGAGTAAATAAATAAATAAATGAAACCCTCCTGCATTTAAGCATTTTAAGGACGCATGTGTTCCTGAGGGTGAAAGATAAGGATCCGTTGACAACTAAAAGTGAGACATCCAAGACTAGACCAAGAGAACACACAGATATGGGAATGTGGGCAGCATGCTTCTTTCTAGACCTGAGAGTCCATCTCTGAAGTTTACAGGATTTAAGCAAGTGTAAAGGGCTCTGGCTACACCCCCAGTGACTTCTGGGACATATGTAGATGGTGAATGGCCTAGGAAGAAGCTCTAGACAGAGACAGTTTTATGAAGAAAATGCAAAAGGTCATGACTGCATGCATCAACGTTTTCTTTAGATTGTATGACTTACAGAGAAGTTGGAGAAATATCTAGTACCTACCACCTTCATAGTGAACTATAACTCATTTTCCACACATACTTGCAATTACTTATGACTTCAACACTAAACTAATACAGAAATCATGCTTTATTTAGTTTTGGATGCTAGCACTAAAAACATCCTTGGTGCTTCAAGTCACTAAACTGAACAGTCTGTGTGAATTTGCCGCTCGCCGGTGTGATTAGCATTCAGGAACAAATGAATGAATACAGATTCCTTCAACTGTACATGAGGTCAGCAAGGAAACCCCAAAGAAACATTTCAGTTCTGAAAGTAGTCATATGAAGAATTGAGAATAGATTTGGTGCAGTGTTTAAAATGTATCAGGTAATGTCACTTTTGTGGTGTTTTGAAGGAGAATGGTCACTACAGGCTCATACATTTGAATGCATAGTCACAAAGGAGTGGAATTATTTGAGAAGAATTAGAAGGAATAGGAGGTATGCCTTGCTGGAGTAAGTGGGGCCTTGTTGGGGGAAGTGTGTCACTGGGGTTGGGCTTTGAAACTTCACCCAGAGTCTCTCTCTCAGCCTGCAACAAGTGAATCAGATGCGAGCTCTTAGCTACTTCTCCAGAACCCTGCTTGCTGACATGATCACCACCGTGATGATCATGGACTAACTCTCTGAAATTATAAGCCAGCTGCTTATTAAATGCTTTCTTTTATAAGTTACCTTGGTCATGGTGTCTCTTGACAGCAATAGAAAAGTAACTAAGACACTATTGAATAGATAGTTCTTACATAGAGAGCTGTGAGAAAATACATTTATGTTGTTGAAACCACTTACTTGACATTGTTTTATTGTGGTTACTCTTGAAAAATCAGTGTAAGTAGCAAGGAGTGAGATGAAAAAATATTTAGAAACTGGGTGTGGCAAGACTTGATGGTTGAATATATAAATGGGGGGAGATTTTTGTGTTATTTTCCAACTTTGTACAAAAATTCTTAAGTAGTGACAGATATTGTAGTAGAATGTGTCTAGGTCAGGCATGGTGAATGCTCTTGTTTTTTCTTCTGTGCTTCATGTAAAATCATAAAGGCTCCACTCCATACAAATAATTATCCTTTGTTTCACCTGCCATTACCAAATCCTAGTCATCACAAAGTACCCACCTCCCTTCGTTCTTTCCACTCTTCCTTCTTTTTATTTTTCTGTTTCATATGTGTGTATTTTATGTGTGTGTCAGTGAACTCATCAACATCCGCATTAAATGGAACGTGCATGTTTTGGATCATGCTGGTGTAGGATAGTCTTTGCTCAATATAGTGTTCATTAGCTTCATGTGCTTACTTAAACATAAATTAACTTAAATGAAATAAAATTAAAATTCAGTTTGTCAGCTATGAGATCTCTATTTCAAGTTCTGAAAAGTCACATGTAGCTAGTAACCACTCTAGAGAACATAGACATACAATTTTAACTTTTTAATATTTTTAACTTTAAATATTTAGAGTTCATGCATGATGAAATCAGAGGGCCATGCTGAGCTGGTCCTATCCTTCACTGGCCCTGGGAAAGCTGGCCCTGCCGCTCACTGGACACTACAGCAAGAGAACTGGCCCCAACTCTCACGGGAGAGCTGCCCTCCCCCACCCTGCACACTTAGGAGAGATGGCTCCCTCACTGCAAATGAGGGAGAACTGATTCTGACAGCATGGGTGTAGGGGAGTTGGCTCTGCCCCTTGCCTGAGGGCGACAACCCCAGTGGCCAGGACTGACCAGCTCAGCTGCACCCAGGCACACAGCCGGGCCTTGGGTTGGCCCACCTTAACATCTACCCCATCTAGGACCTGTTGGAGCTTGTGAAGTGACTGGTCCTGTGGACCAGTCCCCACAGGATCTCTATGATTCAAGGCAGCCTCAGATATCCAAGAGGAATTTTGGTGAGGATGCAGGGATGATGCTGTACCAGAAACCAGAGGGCTTGAACCAGACCATTGCAATGAACATTTGCAAGTAAAGCTGATTGAACAAAAGGGTAGACTGTGTGGCATACCCCGGCTCCCAATGCCACCAGAATGAATGAAGAGGTGTTGGAGAGGCTGGAAAGATGGAGAAGTAAAGAGGGTTTTTTTGTTTTGTTTTGTTTTGTTTTGTTTTTTGTTTTTGTTGGTTTGCTTGTTTTGTTTTGGTTTGATTTTTAGAATTTTCTTTTGGGGGGTGCTGCAGGGGTGAAGGGGGCCTATAGGGGACTGGGAGCTTAGCAGAATTAGGGTGCATGGTATGAAATTCTCAAAGAATCAATAAAGAAAGTACTTTAAATAAAAAAGAAAACTGTGGAGTAGAGTGTGTGCCTAGCTCTGAATGAGACATCTATGTCCCACTCTCTTCACCCAAAGCTCAGAGGTCACTGTGGAAGACGGGGCAGAAAGACCAGAAGAGCCAGTAGCAATAAATGAGTACAGTGAAACAGTGTTTTCTGGGCACACCAGGGAAATTGCGTGAATAAACTCAGAGTAGCTGTAACGGCGTACACAAGACCTGTGCAAGATCAAGTCAGACAAAAGCCCTGATGGACTGGAAGGTAACGACCAACTCTCAACTGTAGCTGAGGGGCTACTGGGTATCGCAGACTGATGGGAGGGTCAGTGAGTGTTCCTCAGGGATATGACTTCTGAGAGGTTACCCGGGTTCTGGCTGAGGTCCTGCACACATGCACGCTCAGGCAGCACTGAGCGGACTCGGTGGTTCTAAATGAGAGCACATGAAATCAGGAGGAAATGGTGGTGAGGAGTGGGGAGAAATTGAAGCAGAGGGCAGTGGGGGTGAATCTGATCAAAATACATTGTGTGAATGCATGAAATCCTCAATAATAAGGAAACTTAAAAAAATAGAACAAAATCTTCAGGAGATATCATCATATCTAATTTCAAATTATACCACAGAGCCATAACTAATAAACACAGCATGCTACTGGCACAAAAAAACAGACACATAGAACAGGGGAATACAACTGGTGACCCAAATATGAATCCACAAAGCTACAGGCATTTGATTTTATTTAAAGATGCGAAAAATAGATGGATGGTGGTGGCACACATCTTCAATCCCAGCACTTGGGAGGAAGAGGCAGGTGGATCTTTGTGAGTTTGAGGCCAGCCTGGTCATTAGGGCTGTTACACAAAGAAACCCTCTATCAAAAACAGGATCTTCAAGAAATGGTGCCTGGGCAAGTGGATGTCAACTTGGAGAAAAACTAGACTAGATCCGTACTTCTCACTGTGCACAAAGCTCAACTGCAAATACCTCAAAGATTTCAACATAAAATCAGATCCTGAAATTACTAGAGGAAATGTAGGGAGCATTCTTCCACTGATAGACACAGGGAAAAACTTTCTGAACAAGACTCTGAGAACACAGAAAAGAAAATAAGACCAACCATCAACAAACGGGATCTCAGGAAACTAAAAAGCAAAGGAACTGTGAAAGAAACCAATAAGCAGCCCCCAGAATAGCAGAAAATCTTCCAGGTATTCATCAATGGAGAGTTACTATCCAGGCCACACAAAGTGTTAAAGAAAAAAAACCCTAAACATCAAGAAAATAAATAACCCATTTAAAAATGGTCAGTGAAACTGAATGGAAAATTCCAAGGAGAATGCAAATGACTCAGAAACACTTTAAAAGATGCTCAACATCTTTAGCCACCAGGGAAATACAAATTAAATGTAATTTAAGATTATGTCTCGAGCCTTCAGAATGCTCATCATCAGGCATACAAATGATAACAAATGCTGGTTTGAATGGAGTGCAAGGGGAACCCTTATATCCTGTAGGTGGGAGTGCAAATGAACACAACCACTATGAAAGTCAGTCCGGAGGCTTCCTAAGCAGTACAAACAGAACTGCATAGAATGTGGCTACCCCCAGCCGAGGCCCAGACCTAACAGACTTTGTACGTACTACCAAGATATTTACACATCCATGTTCATTGTTCATTCTCTATTCACAATGGTGAGAAAATGGAGTTAACCTAGATGTCCACCAACGGAAGAGTCAATAAGAAAAAAAAAATAGATTGTACAAATCAACAGTTTTCTTTACTCATCAGTAAAGAAAAATCAAGTCATAAAATTTGCTAAAAAAATGTATATTAATGGAAAAAATGTATACTGAATCAGGTAACACAGCCACAGAGAGATAATACAGCATGTTTTCTCTCTATGTGAATTCAAAATTCAAATGTTTCGTTCATTTTACTTGAGCACAGGTGGAAGTCAGGCAATGGAAAGAGGCCTTTGAGAAGCCGTCATGCTGAGGGAAGGGCACAGTGGATTAGAGGTAGAAAGAGAAAGGTGAGGTGGGGCAGTGGAGATGGCAGACTTTCACAGAGGAGCACAGTAATAAGGGGAGATTAGATATAGATACTTTAATCTGTCCAAATACTTCTACTAGCCAATACTGGGTTAAAATGTCACACTTATTGCTTAGCTAAGTAGAAGGCTGGATAAAGTTATGTTGAGTCAAACAAGATGGAATGTGTTTTCATCTTTTTACAGGGATTATTTTGAGGGAAAAGTACAGAAGACAGCTGATGATGGTGATTTTAGGACATGCTGAGTTTGAGGTTTCTTTGATCGGTAGCTGTCATTCTTAGAATGACGCTCAAGAGAGAGCCCAAGCTTAGAGACTTGGAGGGTTTTCACTCTGTATGATTCCACATGACTGTTACCCTTATACATGTGCTTATAAGGACATACCCCAGGATATAGGAGGATGTGCTTGCTATTCCCAGCAAGAGAATTGGGCAATGATAGAAAGACAGGCTGGGCGGTGGTGGTGCATGCTTTTAATCCCAGCACTCGGGAGGCAGAGGCAGGCGGATCTTTGTGAGTTCGAGGCCAGCCTGGTCTACAGAGCGAGATCCAGGAAAGGCACAAAGCTACACAGAGAAACCCTGTCTCAAAAAACCAAAAAAAATAAAAAGAAAGAAAGAAAGACAGTACCTTCAGGATGTAGCTCTTAGAATTCTTCAGATTAAAACAAGAGGGATGGTATAGAGAATAAATGGACTGATACTTGAATGCTCACAAAGTCAACTTAGACTAGACTTTTTAAAAAAAAGGTTTTTCATTGTTTTTATATTTTTATTAGTTCTTTGCAAATTTGTATAAAATATTTTGATCACTTTGACCCCCTTACCCTAACTCCTTCTATCATAGAAAGGGGGGATGAGAGGAAGTCTTGCCCTGAACAGAGGAACTGTTGTCAACTGCTAACTGCTAGAAGAAGAGTCAGTTTTCTTTAAGGGTGTGACCTCTGATAGGTTAACCATGTCCTAGTGGGAGGCCCCACACCCAATAATATACGGGTAGCACAAACTGGACTTGATGCTTAAAATGGATTCTTAAAAAAGGAATTTATTTCAGTGACATCAAAGATAGCAACAGGTTCCAGAAAATGAGACTAAACTGTTTCATTTAGCTGTAGAAACAGGGACACTGGATGGAGTTGCCAGTCAGAATTTGTGGAACTCTCTGGGGAAGGGAACTCACAGTTCACCCTGCAGAGGATCTGTTGATTACGTATCAGGGGCAGTCGGTGCAAAGAAACAAAAATTAGTTGCCTAAGTAGAAACTGGATTTCTTGTTTTGTTTTCAGCTTTAATATACCTGAAAGGCAAAAAAAAGGGACCATATCAAGGAGAAAAGCTGATGTGCTAGAATGAACAAATGATCTTGAACCCCCTTTGCTCATAGACTCCCTCTTCCCTTTCTTTGACTGGACTCCCGGAGCTCAGACTAGTGTTTGGCTGTGGCTCTCTGCATCTGCTTCCATCATTTACTGGATGAGGGCTCTATGATGACAATTAGGGTATTCACCAATCTGAATACCAGGGTCATGATGGGGAAACCTACAGAGACAACTCAATCAAGCTAGTGGAAAACTCATGAACTTTAGGCCAACAGCTACGGAGCCTACATGGGACTGGACTAAGCCCTCTGCATAAGTAAGACAGTTGTGTAGCTTGCTCTGCTTAAGGGGCTCACTGGCAGTAGGATTGGGATCCATCCTTGGAGCATGAGCTAGCTTTTTGGAGCCCACTACCTATGGTGGGACACCTTTCACAGCCTTGATGCAGGGGAGGAGCTTGGACCTGCCTCAACTGAATGTACCAGGCTCTGCTGACTCCCCATGGGAGGTCTTACCTTTTTGGAAGAGGTGGGAATGGGGAGTGGGTTTGGGGGGAAGATGGAGCGGGAGCAGCAGGAGAGAAGAGAGGGGGATCTGAGGTTGGTATGCAAAAATGATAAAAAATTTCTTAATAAAAGAAAAATGAATGGAGGAACAAGATAACTAATGGAGAACTGGGAGGAAATTATGATTAAAAAGCTTGGTGGATAGGCTTCTGGTGTGATGCCTACTAAGAAGAAAAACTGTTATTTACTGTGGACTGCCACATCAGGTTAGTGCCATGAAGCATTGGGTGCAAAACACCAAGTCTCGGAGGAAACTGACAAATCCCCATGTTAGCTGGACCACAGGCACTCATAACTAAGGTGAACAGATGTAACCGTAGAGAGAAATGCATGGCCCTGTCTGGACGGAAGCAGAAAGAATTTCATGAAACAAAGCTATAATTCATCAGTTTCTGTACATCAAAAGTCCGATAAGGTTTTTAGAGGAAAGAAATACGACTTTGTTACAGTATTTGTCTTTAATCACAAAGGATGCCTAGTCTCCTGTGACCTGACAGTGTGGATAGGACAACTGGAAGTAGAAACACACTGTGAAGTGACAAGAGAGGCCATCATTTTCAGCCAGCAGTGATGAAAGAGAAGTCTAGTTCATCTTGGGATGTAAGGAGTGCATGTTGCTTCCAAAGGGGGAGCCAACCAACTGTCCTACCCAGCTACGACCCGTACAAACTGTGATGACCAGAACGGCACAATAACCCTGAGGGTGCGGTAGAGGCACACGTACATTGGCAGCAACCAATCACTCTCTCATTGGACTTAAGGCCTGCTCAACAACTTAAGTGTATGTATTTAAATAGATGTAACAACAACCAATAAAAAGGGGCCCACAAAATTGAAAGATAACAAGGGGGGCATATAAGGGAGAGTATGGAGGGAGGAAAAGGAAAGAGGAAATGGTGTAATTATGTGATAATTCTAAAATATTTAAAAATCAAAGTTATATTTTCAAATTGTAAGTTCCTCACAACTGGAATCCTCCCTATTATTCCAATAGACTTGTGAGTTATCATTTTATAGGCAAATGTCAGTACTAAATAGATAGTGAAGTGTTCCAAGTGAGTGGAACACCCAAATGAGGGGTGAGTGTAATCAGAAAACTGTCCCTTTGTAATACAGTGAAGGCAGAGATATGTCAGAACACCAATGCATTCTAAATCTAGGGAGAAATGGTGATGGCAATCATGAGGCAGGAAGCAGGGTGAACTAAGGAATGGCATGAGCTTTTGAAACCTCAAAGCCCACCCCCAGTGATACACTTCCTTCAACAAGGCCACACCTCCTCCTAATCCTTCCTAAACAGTTCCACCAACTGGGAACCAAGTAGTCAAACATGTGAGCCTATGGGGAGCATTCTCATTAAACCACCAAAGGGCATATTTGTGTTCTCAAAGTTTTCGAGTCTGGAATTATTTCCAAAAAATTTTTTAATTTAATTTTTAATGTAACTACAGTAATATAAGCAGAATTATACTGCCCCATTAAGATCTTCAGACCCAGTGAGGCTTGATCACCAAGTAGAGGAAGCAGAAAAGACCTTGATACACTGTGACAGTAGACTGAGTGATCTGATGTGTTGAAGCAGAAGGTAGTCTTCCTCTGCCTTCATCTCCCCTTTTATTTGGGGGCATTTATATCAAGATATTATAGGATGAAAGACTCTGGCCAAACAACTGTAAACAGAGGAATAACAAGAAAGTAAGCTGTCCAGATGTTGATATGCCTGTATGAACAGAATATAGTGCCTTCTAATGGTCTGTACATTTGGAGGCTGAATTTCTATGCTTTGCCAAATATGAAACAAAAACAATCTTGAAGTCTCTGAGAGAAAAAAATGCCAACCAATTATTATCTCTAAATATATAAGCAACTGATATGATAAGGGTTACAGAATTTTGTTAGAAAAATCTAACCCATGTTATGCTTATAAATTTGTTTAATTTTATGATTTAGATAATTCCAATTCATCCTGTATTCATATTGATAATTAGCTATCTTGGTTGCTAACATTTTTTAAAATTTATTGTTTGAGAATTTCAAACATGGATGTAATGTGTTTTGAACAAGGACAACCCTCTTCTCTTCTCTTCAATCCCTCTTCTACCCACCCTCCACGTTTTCCTCTCAGTGTCAAATACTCTTTCCCAAATGCACTTGAGTCTGCTTACTGTAGCCAATTTATGCATGAGTGTAGGGCTGTCCCCAGGAACACAAGTAACCTACCAGGAGCCACATCTGAAGAAAAGTGACAATAATATAAAGGGATTTCTGCAGTATTATTCTGTAAATTACAGAGAAAGTACCAGCAGCATAAAAGAGGCACAGCAAATCTGAAGGTGCATTCTTGGATGTTGTGAGATTTGCTACTGCTCTTTGGGATCCACCAAGAACGCAGATATTTGGACATGTTCTCATTTTCTTGTGTTCAGCAAAATAACCAGTTTAAAATGTTACTTCAGATAAAAAGTCTAACAGGAGCAGGATTTAATAGTCACCACTTACACCAGAGACCCAGTGATTATTAGTCTCTCAAGAACAGGTAGGTTAAAAAAAAAAGAGAGAGAAAAACAAATAGGTATCTCAAGGCGATTAATTATAAATTACAGAGATAATCGGCTTTTTTCCAGAGTCCTCTTTCTGGTTCCAATTGAGCATTTATAAAGTAAATATTTCATGCCTACTTTATTTGTAGCATTATAGTGGAAAAACTGTTTGGAGAAAATATTTGTCTCACCAACCATGCATGCAGTTTCCTGGTGTTTGCACTCACCAGTTCTTGCTTTTCAGCATTTTGCTGCCTGCCCACACTAGCACTTTGTGCCCTACATTGGATTCTTCTCGTTAATTTCTGAAGTGTTAGGATGTGGAAGCTATCAAAGCCCCCACATGCATATCCTCATTCATTAACAATTACATTTAAGTTACAGAAAGCAATTCACACCAGGGGAAACCCTCAACAGCTAGCCACCTCTGCTAAACGTGAGGTATATTAGAAAAATGTCTCTAAACTGAAGTAGAAATACAGTCACTATACACAATTGGAAGAAATAGCCTGTCAGTATGTTATCGGAGAACAGGAGGTCTCTTCTGCAGGATTTTCATCTCACAGACAAATGACGTCAGCAGGTTGTGGTGACTCGCACAGATCAGGCATGCTGAACAGGAGGAAAGGGAGAACTAAAAAGAATCTACAAACAAGCATAGCAAACAGAAGAACAATTTCCATGGGGTCTGGCAACAAAACAATAGGTTAGTTAAGCTGTAAAATTTGGTGGCTATCTAAGAAGGGTACGAGATAGGAAGGAGTAAATTAAGTTATACTTTTGATGTTAGAATTCAGAAAACTGGGCAAGCAGAAGGGACCCCTAAGCAGTTGCACCAAGGGAAGGGCTTCTGATGTACACATTGTATCAAGGGATGGCTATTCCTTCCATCTTTTTTGCATGACTTTAGACAGAGCATACAGCTCTCCTTTGGGGTGATCTGTATGACTGACAGCCTCACTTAGATGTGGAATGGAGCAACAATCTTTAATCTTATAATCCTCTGGGCAGTTTATAATGTCATGTTTCCACAGGGCTAGGGATGCAATTCAGAAACCATTTTGACCAAAAACCTTCTACTATAGTAGATTAAATATTTTTAATTAAAAAATATGTAATACCCATGTTTTACAAGATTGAGCTTTTCCTTAATGAGTCTTAAAGTTCTCTTCCTCCCGTCTCTCTTTATATGGGATTTTTGTTTTAAGGGAGGGTAGTTGGGATGCTTTCTCCCTCCTTTCACATGGTATTTCAAGCTCGGAGGAGATTAAATGTGACATTTTCCTCTTTTTAAATTAATGTTACTAGGGAAACAAGAAATGGGGTACAAAGCCAGTCTTGAGGGAAGGGTCCAATGTCAATAGCGGCTCAGTTAGCTAATTTCTGAGAAACTACCTAACCAGTGTGAGCCTGTCTCCTTTGTAACAATCGCTGGAGACTGCAGGAAGATACCCAGGGTTATGAACAGTCAGAGAGTAGAGCAGGCACAACACTGACTTCTACCAGCAGTTATGTGTGTGCTGGAGAAGGAACCAGGGAGGAGGTAGAGGAGATGGGGCAGCGGTCATATTTTAGCTTCTGTTTCTGCAGTCTTTCAGATGTTACATGTGAGTGGGGAAAGGAAGACACGATGTCTCCATACTGTGCGATTGACTAAACCAATGTCACAGAACTTTAAAAAGGAAGACATCACCCGCTGGAGCAGCTGTAACAGTATGCCTTAGCGTGACTTTGCCCCAACGGAACAAATTTCAAGCACTATTCTCCGTCTAAATAAGGATGTGTCCCAGCTAAAAAAGTCGTTGAACTCTTGTTACACAGCAAAGATTTTAAAATGGGTTTGAGTTCAAAATGCTCTTTTGATACACTCATTTTCTTTGAGGGTGCATTAACATGTAAAAGTCTTCATTGGTTCTTGATCTAATTTAACAATCACATCTTTACCTGCTTGAAGAAACCAGTTATTGTTCGGAGTTTTTAGATGGGTAAATAAACTGTGGTAAATCCATAAAATGGAGTGTTATTGTGATATACAGACTATGATGATATAAAGAAACAAGTCCTCAAGCCATGAAGACATACTGAAACCCAACTTTATGTTAATAACTGAGAGAAGCCAATCAGCAAGGCAGCATATGTCTTTCCATCTATACATCATTCTGGAGAAGACGAAAGTGTGGTCACAGTAAAAAGATCCATGGTTGCCAGGTATTGGAGGAGAGAGAAGGAAGAGTAAATAGGCAGTAGACTTTTAGGACAGCGAAAACCATGCTGTGGGACACTCTCATGGTGGAGGCATAGCACTGTAGATTTGTCCAAATGCAGAGGATTTACATCAAGATTGTACACTAATGTAAGCTGTGACACTGTGATGAGTCAGTGAAGGTTCATCAGAAGTAACAACTGTACCACTAGTGCCAGATGTTAATAATGGAGGAAAAAAAAATCATCTGTATGGGGATAGAAGATATATCAGGTGTCTTTGCACTTTCCCCTCCATTTTGACTATGCATCAAAAACTGCTGTAAGAGGAAAGTCTTTTGTATGCAAGTTTGGGTTCAGTGTAAGCGACTTGGGAGAAGGTCAGGACAGCGGGAGAAAAGAAGTGGGCAAAGTGGGGGAAGTTTTAGAAACGGAATATATGCGTTCTCACGAACATCAGCAGTGGCTGTTTCTGCCCAAACAGATCATGGGTTTCCAGTGCTGTTTCCAGCTCCACGCCTGCTGTCAGCCACTGGATTTCCTTATTTGCAGACGTGAGAGGGACGGCGATAATAATACGCTCGTGCTGGAAGATGACATCAGAGCAATCTTATAAGTGAATTAAAAACTTGAATTGACATTTGGACCCCCCAGACTTGAGTTAGATTTTTATCTATGAGAGCTTTTCTACACATGAAAGACACTGCACACATATAATGCCATTCTGGGACCAGCTGTCAGACAGGGACAGCTTCTGGTAGATTTGAGCCTGATTGTGTAGCTCCAATGTAGAGTCGAGATCAGTGAGTTGACATTTTCATAAAGAAGCATTCACTCAGAATGGCAAAGGACACTAAATCCAAGCACAGCGATCGGTGTCTACGATCTCAGTGCATAGAAGATTGAGACAAAACCACTGCAAGTTTGAGGCCAACCTGGGCTACACAGCAACTCTCTCTCAGAAACCAAAAATATAAAAGAATTCTTCACATTGCAGAATTTTTCAAGCACAGAATCTGCTCCATGGCCAGCAAGCTTTCTTCCAGTGTTTCCTATTCAACTGCATTAACCCCAGTCAGGTTACTGGGATAATGGTTCACCACCACGCAATTTAATAGGATGACTTGGAGCAACTTTATGAAAGTACATTTTGTATATTCCATGTGAAGCCACTGCTGGACAACACAAGAATGGGATTAGTGGTTAGAATAAATGTTTTTATTTATTTTTGTTAACTAAGTCAGGATTAATGAAAACACCAAAACACTCTTTCTGCTGCTCATGCATTGAGTCTGTGTCAAAACAAAATTTGTTGTTCGTTTGCTTTGTTTGTGTTTCTGGTTTTTCTCTGCTCATTGTTTCAGTCCTGTATGTACTGCCTTTCTTCACTGATTTTCTCTCCAGCTTTTCATACAGAAGTATACGTCTTGATAAGAATAGGACCCATCTTTGGAGTGCCTGTCCCTCAATACACCATTGCTAAGTGCCCTCTCTGGGATGGTTCATTTCAACCTCACGGTTATCTTTGCTGGCAGTGCACTAAAGACCCCCTAGGCAACTAAATGAACCAATGGATCTTCCCTAATGTCTGAAGTCACATCAAGGGAGTAATTTAGGAGACAGATTTCCTGGAAAATGTCTCCAAGATTTATATTACTATAGAAAGAAGAGTACCACTTAACCTTCATTATAACTGAAAACTGGTTTTACATATTTTATAAACAAAACTCTCAAATAACTATCGTGTTCATGTAACTCACTCAGCTCAGATGAACCTGTGGTCTTTTATATCATGATGTTCAGAGATTTCTCCACTGCACGGGAAGACATTATTTGCCTGGATTTTAGAAGGTTGTAAAATTTCCCAGGGCAGGGAGATGTACGTTCTGTCTAAAGTAATCTTAAAAATTAAAAACAGGTTAGCCAAAATGGAATTTATAAAATTGTCAATAAAATATCTTCTACATGAATAATTTGCAATAATATGTTCTAATTTGACATTTGCAAGCTACTCATCAACATTGCCCTGGATTATATAGTAATATATAGCTTGAAGAAAATAAAGTAATATATAGCTTGAAGAAAATAAAATAATAATAATAAATAATAATAAATAAAATAATAATAATAATAATAATAAAATAAAGTAATATATAGCTTGAAGAAAATAAAGTCAGACTATCTGGGATGATTCATATGCTGAATTTCCACACCCCTCTATGTGGACAATAACAGTTCGTTGTTGTGAAGGTAGGATCCTTCCATATATAAACTCCAGTCTTAAGAATCTTTTCAGCACTCCTGAGACATTAGCCAGCTCTGAAGAACAGGAGAGTCTTGTCCAACAGGCAATTCTCCTTCTGTTCCATTTTCCCATCACCATGTCTCATACTGGCACTGTGTTTCTATGTCTTCCCTTCTCTCCTCGTGTCTGTGTTCCCTCAACAAGAGCCAAATTGCAATAGAAGTGCATTGGTCTGAATATTCACTACATTTCTAATTTTAATAAAGTCTGTATTAGTGAGATTTTTGTGACTGTAATAGATGCCCAAGATAATATAATAAAAAAATTTTGTTTTGGTTCAGAGTTCAGTTTTCAGGCCACGTGTGGGTGGCCCTGGAGGTTTTTCATGATGTCGTTTGGTTGGTTGGCGGTAACACGCCATGGAGAAGCATGCTCATCTCACAACTGGGGTGCAGAGAAAACTTGAGTACCAGTATGTCCCCCATTACTCAAATTCCCCTCAACAGTCCCACTCTAAATGCTCTACTCCCTTCTGATAACGCGATGGCTTTGAACCAGGCTTGGAGCACATGGGCCTTTGGCAGACACATCCTAATCAGTGCAATGCAATGTATCAATTAATTTTTCCGCGGGTTGTGCCTTTGACACTGTATCAGAAAGTCACTGCCAAACTTAATCTCCTCTATATTTCCTTCTATGTTATCTTGTTTTGTAAATTTGAGCTCTATATTTAGCACATTGATCTATTTTGAGTGATGTCTGTAGAGAGCATTGCAGTTTACGTCTGCATTCTCTTTAATTTTTATATATGGATATCAAGTTGTTCTGGCATCATTTGCTGAAAAAAAACTATCTTTTGTGTTGCTTCTTCTCTTTTGCATATTTAAATCATGATAGTATGACTTACATTCTTATATCTCCATCTACAACATGTACAGGAAACTTAGGAATTGATGAAATAGAATTAATAGAATTGTATGCTCATAGGCACTGTTTAAATATTTCACAATAAACCTTGTATTTATCGAATATAAAAATAAACTTCATAGAGAACCATATTATTCCAGAATCACATTATTTATATCATTATATTTCTTTCTTTAAATGAAAAAAAATAAAAACAATTCTTCCAAAAATGTTATTGTTAGTTAAAATCCTTTCTTGGCTGCTTCTTGCCTGCTTGTTCTTTTCTTCATTCCGCTCTGATTCCTTCCTGGATGCTGTGCTGCCCAGAGCTGTAGCACAGCAGGGTCAGGGCCAGCATATCACAAAAAAAGCACTTAGGATCCAAGTAAGATGCTGTGATGGACTTGTTTTCCTATTGCTCATAGATGGTCCTGGATTTCTGCTGGGAAAGCTGACTGTGGGAGGGTGAAGTTCTTGACCTGAAGTAATGTTCTGATCTCTATGTCAGGCTTTCTGCTTTCTGGGAGCAGGCCAGGCTTTCGGATAATTACAGCTCACAGGACATGTGGGAAGGGGCTGACGCCCCAGCTCTCAAACCATCTCTTCTTTTAGAGACTAGAGCATTAGAGAAGGATTCCCATCATTTAGTTAATTTTAGGAAATTATCCAGGAAACTCTTCTATAGCCTGTGCCTTACCACAAGGCACTGTTCCAAGATGAGACTTCACACTAAGGAGACATAGTTGGGAGTAAAATAAGATTAGGCAGGATAAGCCAAGCAGAAACAATGGAAAGAAGCCATCTACCTTGAATGAGGAAGATGAGCCAGTCCGGAGATGTTAGAGGGCAAGCTTCCATAAATCACCACCCAGAGAAAATTACACAAGAGGAAGAGTTCGGATAACTGCAGCAACTCTCAAGGACACGAAACTTACATAAAAGTAAGCAACCATAGACTTGAGCTCCAGTTCTACCTGGGATTTTTCTAAAACTAGGGAGAGGACACTAAGTAGTATTAATCTGTAACTTAGACTCAGTTGGAGGCTGGAGAACTAGAGACAAGATGTTATTCTGGTCTACGCAGCAAGATTGGGGCCAGCATGTTTACACACGGGCTCCTACTTTTTTAAAACCATGGAAAGAGAAAAATCAAAATTACACAATTTGTTTGTTTTTCAAGAAAGTGAAACCAACCTGCTCTACGCAAGCTTTCAGTGGACCGTTAACCCCGAAATTCCACTGCTGACCATATCCATGATTGCTTTCACAGGTTTTACTTTTGGAAATTTCAAAATGCCTTTTGGGCTACTACTTTGTAGCAAACTTCAAATGAAGTCAGAGGAAGATGGCTGGCCAAGCTGTGCCCTTAACATGCAAAGGGAAGTTGCAGGGGCGGGGGGGGGGGGGGGCAGTGTCTGCAGCTACACACTCTGCCCTTCTCTTTCTCAACTTCCTTTGCTGCTTCTCCTGAGGAAGACTGCATTTGGAACGCAACACTTCAGAGTGAGTGAGACTGTGTTGCAACAAGGGCATCATTTTCAAACATTTTAGTCATCATGTTTGGTGGGTGAGAGAGCTGGAAGGCCGTGTGGGGACAGGAAGGTGAGGTACAAACAGTCACAGGGAGCAGGGAGTATGACCTCATTTCCCCAGGTGCCTGGCCTGCTTCCTAACAGAAAGAAGCTTGGCAGCATGGCTTAAGAATGTCCCTGATTCTCTATCTCTTCAGGCTCAAACTCCCACCTGACTCCATGCAATGGTCAGGCTGGCCCAAGCACTGGACCTGGATCCACTCTTTAAAAAAAAAGTTTCAAAATACTTTTGAGATTATATAATTATATCGTTTCCCTCATCCTTTCCCTTCCTCCATACCCTCTCATGTACCCCTCCACCTTGTCCTCTTTCAAATTCATGGTTTCTTTTTCTTTAATTGGCGTTACAAACACACATATGTCTATATGTACGTGTGTCTGTGTGTATGTATGAATATGTGTGTGTGTTCCTAAATACATAAACACAACCTGCTCAGTCCATATGTTACTTGTATGTAAACTATAGTTCAATATTTACTAAATACATGTCAATTCTTTTTTTCTAATTCCAGTGTGACCAGACCTATTAACTAGTCTTTGTCTTCCCTTCTCAGAACAAATCTCTCAGCTTCTATCCCAAACTAGGCCAGTTGGGTCTTTGTGTTCCCTGTGAGCACTGACTTGAGAGTGTCTCCATCCTCTAGTACAGAAATCTCAGGCTTCTCCTGTCATCCTAAACAACCTCAGCTTGGCCCTTTTCCAGCCACCTCTACTCTTAAAAAAAAAATTAAAATGCTTTTCATGTTGGGGGGTGGTGGGGTAAAACTTGTGCTCGACCCATTCTTGGTAAGTACTCTACTGGTGAGATACACCCTGGCCTGGTAGTCTGAGTACGGTTTGTTTCTTGATTCTAGGGCCGTGCTCCAGTCATCAGTCAGACTCTAGAAACAGCATGCCTGAGCTTCAGAGACTTTAGAAGCCAGGTTAACATGCCTTATTGGACATGTCTACCACGATGACTATCTTGGCTTGTCCCATAACACTTTCTCTTAAGGAGGAGGACAGGTTGCATTACTCTGCCTTCTGTGGTCTTCCTTCAGCTGTCAGGGTGAACATGTACAAGTCACAGCAGGTCAAGAAGTATCCCTTACTTCCTTCTTTCTCTTACACTCACATCACCCCAGGAATAAGTTCTTCCAGTCTCTAAATGAAGCAAATGCTCTTTCTCCTCTCACAGCAGCATCCCTAGACTCTTATCCAGATGACTTCACCTCCTGCTTCCACTTCCGAAACCAACAGACAATCTCCACCTGGAGCTAGAGTGATGAAGGTGTCATGCCCTGGCTAAAGGCCTTGGTCACTTTGAAGTAAAATGCAAAATTGCTTGTATGTAAGGCTGTCTGTGATCTGAGCCTTCTGTCTGGGCAGGCTTCCACAATAAACGGCTAGTGTGTGAGGCTGTCTGTGATCTGAGCCTTCTGTCTGTCTGGGCGGGCTTCCACAATAAACGACTAGTGTGTAAGGCTGTCTGGAGCCTTCTGTCTGTCTGGGCAGGCTTCTACAATGATCTACACTTCATTTGTGTCACCTCAGCCCTTGAACTCAGAGTTCCCTCAAAACCCAAGTTCCTTCTGATTCGGAACTTTGAAATATTTTAACAGAACAAAAGTATTTAAAATGTCTGCTGACTATTGTTAAAAATAGTTGGAAGGTCAACATTACTAGTCTAATTTTGTGCTACATGAAACAGAGTTGAAAGTTTTATTGCTGTTTCAAGACCAGAAAGATGGTAATTGGAAGAACAAATACTTAAGATGTATAAGAATTTAGGTTTCCTATGCCAAATCTCAAAAGAAAACATTATCTAAGAAAATCTTATTGAATTCCTAGTTGGAAACTACAAGGCAAGGCTAATACTTTAAAACAGGGGGTTAAGTGACTGCTCAGCCATGCCTAGTAACAATGAATGCTAATGCTTTCTAGTTTAGTTTTTTTCAGAATATTTACTTCATTTAATTCCATATAGCATACTTCCCTTCTCTATAATTAAAAAAAACAGGTGGGTAGCATAGTTTAAACAACCCCATCCCCATCTCTCTCTAACTAACCCTTGGGAAAGAGTTGTACTTCTTATAGAACACAAAAGAAAACATAATACATTTGGAGAAACTATTAATACAATGTACATCTTTTTAATGCCAAAGGTTGAAAGCTGCAGGTCCCCTATAAGTTGTGTCCCAATCTTTACGAGATTGCTTTTATATATACTGGATATAGTCATATTTAAAGGAGCAAGACATGATCATTAGTCTGACTTGGATCAAGAAATTCCTAGAAGATGAGTAAAACACACCTCTGGGCAGGTCTGTGAGGGTTTTCCAGACCCAGTGAAATCATAAGCACTCTGATCTAATGAATAGATTTGGCCCCTTGATTGATTCATAATTTGATTATTAGAAAGCGGCAAAAATGTAGACCTAGATGGAGGAAGTAGGTCACTTCACTAGGTGAATGTCCTTTGGGACTTTAACTAACTCAATCCCTTTCATTATTGACTTTGTCAGCTTCCTGTCTACCATGAGATAAATGGCCCCTTATCCTATGGGGCCAAGCTAGCATGGTCTGAATCTTCTGAAAATGTAAGTAAAAATCAATCTCTCAAAATTAAATTGCTTCTGTCAGGCATCTTTATCATAGCCACACACACAAAATTATTAATTCTATACTTAGAAAGTGGAAAGAAACTAGACTAATTATAGCCAGTGGGGATTTCCCTTACCGAATCAATCTCTTCCTCTTCCAGTTGGTGTCTGTCACTGTCCTGGAGTCTGGTACCACAGGGGGATCTGTTAGTCCTTCCCCACATATCAGAGCTTTATTCTAGCTTCATCACAGGTAAGATGAGCATGACTAGCCAAGGCATGATTACATATAACCTTTAATCCTAGTGCTCAGGAGTCAGAGGCAGGCAGAACTCAAAGTTTGAAGCCAACCTGGTCTACATAAGCAGTTCTGGGCCAGCCAGGGCTACATAGTGAGACCCTGTCTGGAGTGAATGGTTTGTGGGCTATGAGGTGTTTGGGCAGTTAGGATGTCAGATGCTATTAATGTTTGCCATTATAACTAAAAAAAAATTGAAAAGAAATGAAAAAGAAATCTAACACTTTTCACTGGAACTGTAGGAGAGATACCGCATGATACCAATGATAGTCTACAGTCATTGAAACTGTGAACTCATTTAAAACACTTTGCTTTGACACCAGAGAGCTGCAGGCTATCTCGTTCACTGGAGTCTGTTTGCCTGAAAATACTTCAAATGGTTCATTTTGATCTATTCAAACAAAGTTAGCCCCTAAAGCAGTGGTTCTTAACCTTCCTAATGCTGTGACCCCTAAATAAAATTCCCCATGTTGTAGTGATCCCCACAACTAAAAATTTATTTTGTTGCTACTTCATAACTGTGACTCTGATACTGCTATGAATCATAATGTAAATATCTAAAATGTAGGATATTGGATATGTGACCTTGGTGGGGGTACAACCCACAGGTTGAGAACCACTGCTATGAAGTCTGTTTCTCATGATTTTTTTTTAATTGTGGATTACTTTCACTCCAAAGGAGAAGCTCCCAGTGGCATTCTTCTTACTTCTCATGCTCCTAGAACAGCGATGTCCCATCAAGACACTGACTGAATCTTGAGGACTTTGTAAGTCTGGGAACCTATATTGCTTTCATCTCTACTCGCCCCCTTTCCTCCCCTTTGCTTTCCAGCTTGGCTGCACCAACTCCTTGTTATTCTTCCAACACAATGGCATGCTCCTGTCTCGAGACTTTGAACTTGGGAAGTATCCAGTATGAGGCTACCTGTCTATGAAATATCCATACGGTTCACTTTCATGTTTTAAGTAGGCTCTCTCACACTCCAATGTCTGCTCCTTTCTACCTAAGCTGGGCCATAACCTTAGGAAAGCAACTCTCCCCTCCATCCTCTCCTCTTCTCCTGGGATCCTCATCTAGTAGCTGTCCTCATCCAGTATCTAAAGCAAGGAACAACACTGAGACTCAGTGAACTAACTCAGCAGGCTTCACTCTTCACTCTGTCTCTGCTTACTGTCCTAAGAGCAGATCCTTCCTCCTTCAGATTATGCTCATCCAAGACTTCCCACTGCTCACCATAAATAAGCATAAAAATAAGTCATTAATAATTCCTTCTTCGGGCTTCATTTCACCCAAAGGCTCTTGTGTCTTGTAAAACTCATGTTCAATAAATGTCTTAGATTTTTAACCTGCTTTTTATGACAGTGCCTCAGCCACAAATTTGAGATGGATGAGGAAAGTATCTCTTTCTTCTGGTTTTTTTTTCTTAACATTATTCTCAATAGAACATAAATTCCATAAAAGAAGGGATTTTCTTCTGCCCAATTGTTTTCTCACTTCCTGTCTCCAAGTCCAGTTTTGCTTCTGGACCAGTTATTTCTTAAATGAATAGACAGACGGAACATAAAACAGTTGTTTCTTTGGCTTATTGAATGTCTTCCTTTAGTTTCTTTGCTACTTGGTTACTTTCTAGTTTTCCTTTTAAAGTAGTTATGAGATCACCTTTTTAAAAAAATTCAAATCTGGTTTATCATTGAAGACCACAAGTCTCCCATTACATCAGTGGTCCTTCAGTTTCATTTCTTGCTACGTTCTCTTTAGGTCTTCAGCAGTTTCTACGTTTCATTCTTGTTCCATATCCATAGTAAGTGTAAGTAAGCACCACGAAATAACCACAAATGCTAGTGAAGAGATGATGTACACTGTGTGGATACCAAAACCTAAACATGGGCAACAATAGCAGCAAAATTAGACTAACATGTAAGCATGCAAAAAGCTACCAGTCAACACTTCTGACATTAGAACTGGGCTGTTTGCATTTTATCCTGCCTCATGTACCTGTGAGTTCTGCAGCCTGAGGTAAGTCTTCTAGGCCTTTGATACCTCTGCTTACTTATGCACAGAGTGGAGATAAAACTGCATCAAAAGGCTGGGTTAGAGCTAATGAGATCAAGAGTGAATAAAGTTATTGACATGCAGGCATAAGGGCCTGAGTTCAGATCCCCAGCACCCATGTAATAAGCCAGGTGAGGCGGCACAAGGTTATAAGGCAGGGCTTGGGAGCATCAGAGAGATACAGACCTGGGATCTCTAGCTAATCAGTCCAGCCGAGACTGTGAGCTTGGGTTTTACTAAGACTCTGTCTCAAAAAGAAAGTGAAAAACAATAGATATCAATGTTGACCTGTGCTTGCACATATGAGCAAACCTGAATATACACACACACACACACACACACACACCAAAAAATTACAAATTTAAAGTCTCTAACTTAAATTCTAGATAATGGCAGCACCTCATTTTACAAAATAAAATGAGTGTTCTAATGAGATAAGCAAAAGAGTAAGACCTTAAGGATAGAAATAAAGGGATAAAGAAAGAGAAACATAGAACCTAGAGTAAGCTGGTCATCTCAATGCGGCTTTTATTTCCTAGATAAACCCACCTATTTGAGGATTTAGCTATCATTCATATCCTGATCACTTGGGAAATTAATATAAAAACTTCAATTTTGATTGGCAGCATGAAATTCACCACGGGTCCATTACAGTTGGAACTGCAGGGGCTGGTTCCGGTGCATAGTCCAGACCAAAGGCCTATAACACGTCTCATTTAACAACTGTGAATATCAATTTCATTGAGTTATCATCAGGCTTGAGTGCTTGTAAAATAATGAGAATAGATTCATATGCATGCTTAGCAGTAAATACAAGTTAGCTGTTTTAGTGAGTCAGTGTCACTATGACAAAATTCATGGTATCAATTAACTTGTAAGGAAGAAAGGTTTATTTTGGCTCAAGGTTCCAGAGTTTATTCCATTATGGCTTATCCCTGCTGACTTATCAAATATTGTGTTGGAACAACACTGTGCACTTCATGTTACTCCAAAAGTAAAGAGAAGAAAGAAAGAAACAGGAGAGGCCAAGACCCTGACATTCTCTCCAAAGGTATTCTGCTGAGGGCTTAATTTCCTTCCACAAAGTCCCATTTCCTAAGGGTTGTTTGATCTCTTAATAGTGCTGCACATGGATATCCATGAGCACACTACGTGGCCTTCGTACTGAGGTAGGACCAAGCGTGCATGGAACGAAATTGGTATGAATATGTGAACAAGACCCCAAAGACTCCAGAACTCTAGCTCCATGACTATAGAGCTCTGTACCTTGAAGGTAGCCTGTCTGAACATCACTCTGACCTGTGCAATGAAGAAAGCAGATGTCAGAACACAACACAAAAAGTATGGCACTGTGGTGTAAGGGGAATGGTCATTCACACTCCCTCCATGCTGGTCTTGCCTTTCTCTCATGGGGGACTTCATGTAAGGGAGGATCTAGGATGAGCACTTACATCCATGTGTCTCTGCTTCCCAACTATGGATACAATGCACCTGTCTCCTGTCCTTGTCTTTGGATTCTGTCTCTGGTTCCTGTCTCCATGACTTCCTCATCATGACAGACTGTACCCTCAAACAGTGAGCTAGAATAAACGCTTCCGTTGTCACATTGCTTTTCTCAGGTACTTTTGTCACAGTGAGGAGAAAAGTAATAAACCCAAATAGTGTTTGTAAAAGAGAACATTTTTTAGGAAGAGTTGAATTAAAACAATAAAAAGAAAAGGAAAAGACTAGATGCACAGCACAAAACTTATAATAACTTCTCTCTGCTTGATGGACATGGTTGAGTAGGAATTATGAGGAAGCTGATGGGAGCCGCCAAAGAAGTTGATGCTGTTCTCAGCCTGAAAAATCTCTGTACATCCTAAAGTGTGGAGACATTCCAACTAAGATAGAGTTAGCTACATTCCAGTTATACTTGCAGTTACATTCAAGCTGCAAACGGCTCCTGAGGAAGCAAATGAAAGAAGTGACAATGTGAAAAGCAAGTTGCAGCCAAGGTGAAGGTGTAATGATCGATCAGCCGAAGACAAATGTGTGCTGATGAAGCTCCCGAATGCAAACGCTAGGGAAACAAAGTTGCAATGAAACACAAAAAGCAGAGAGCAGCCCTGCTGGGCCCCATGAGGCCCGGTGTAACTTCTGCAGCATAGCTCAGTTTGGCAACCTGTCTTCGGACATGCCTTCCGCATATGAGTGAGTCAGCTCTACCCGACCTAGAATCGCCTCTGCCTAGTAACTGCAGAGATGGCATCATCTCATTGGCCCGCTATCCTCACGCCCCCGCCATCACCCCAACCTATATAAGTCCACTCCTGGTGCAATAAAATGAGTTCCTGCTTTGACAAGACTCCCGGCCCAGTGTGCTTCTCTCCACTGGACAGGGGAGGTCTGGGCTGTTGACATTCACCATCCCGCTCAGCCCCAGGGAGAGACCGGCTGGACTGGTCCTGCCTCTGCCCTACCTGTTGGTCAGCTCCACACAGCCCAGGCCATCACTCAGGGTCCTTCCTTAGCGCTCCAACTCCTCCAGCAAGGCTTAATTTTGTAAAGGGTCCACAGCCTTCTAGAACAGTGGCACCAGCTGGGGACTGATCCCTCAAACACATGAGCCTATGGGGAACATCTCACATTTAAATCAACACAGACTGCATGATTCTTTTGTTGCCCCCCATGAGAGAAAGGCAAGACCAGCATGGAGGGAGTGTGAATGACCATTCCCCTTACACCACAGTGCCATACTTTTTGTGTTGTGTTCTGACATCTGCTTTCTTCATTGCACAGGTCAGAGTGATGCTCAGACAGGCTACCTTCAAGGTACAGAGCTCTATAGTCATGGAGCTAGAGTTCTGGAGTCTTTGGGGTCTTGTTCACAGCACTTCCATACACTGCACATTCATATCTAGAGATATTTTTGAGGGTGGTAAGACAGGAAACCCACTAAGGGAAAACCTGAAAGGACTTGAATCTATGCACCTTTGTTTGAAGGGACACAAACCTCTGGGACTTTTCAGAATCAGCCCATGCCCTTCATCCACTATGTCCTGTCAAAATTGCTCATGCATCTTAGGATGCCCTCAGAGTACACACCAGCTGGTAGAAGCTGGGACTGGACTAAGATCTCTGCCCCTTTTCAAAGTGAGGACTACTGATACTCATACCAATTTCATTCCATGCACGCTTGGTCCTACCTCAGTACGAAGGCCAAGTAGTGTGCTCATTCTTTCAAATGAGCCGCATTGTTTTCATTCTCTAAATTACAGGTTCTGTAATGATCGGTAAACCTCAACAACATCACAAGATATACACAGGAACTGCCACTGCTCCACAACATCTGGTGTGCACATCTGCCTTAAATTTTTCTCCTAGAAATTAGAGCATATCACACCTCCTTGTTCTCTTGCATTCTGATATGACAGACCTTCAAATTATTAAGGAGACACCTTATATGACACTGCAAGTGGCCAGTGTGACCAGGTCTGCAGACACTCCTGGCTGTGTGTATCTGTTTCACTTTGTTTCAACTTTGTAGAATAATTTCTATTTTTATTGCTTTAAGATTTTTTTTTGACAATTCATTATCTCGAAAACAGTTTCTCTGGAAATATCTTCAATTTTCAAGCTGAGAACTGGGAACAGGATCAGAAATGCAAATGCTGCTACATCTTGTCTGGGGAAGGGGACGTACGTCTGACTTGCTCTCAGTGACACTCAGATGTTGATCCTGTGATCTGTCGCACTTACCCCTTAACTGTCTGATTGGTCACAGCATTCGGTGAGAGTCGACGCTCCCATCTCCTCGTTCTTGTACATTATGTTCAGGCTCTTGGGAAGTGCTGCTAGAACACTAGAGAGAGTGCTCTGATGACCAAAATAATCCCGCTCCCTAAAATAACACCCTCTCTGCCACCCCTGCCATAACGCAGCAGCATCGAGGGAAGGTTAAAGGGAGAGAGAGTGGGATGAGGCCAAACTCTATCAGAGAGAACTATAAAAGGCAGCTTTGAATATGCTTATTTACTGCTAACCTTACCTGTCGCCAGCATCGGATTGGACATGTCATTGGGTAATGTAATAACTAGTTACCAGCCCATTCCAAACACCAGTTCTTGCGAAGGCGTAGTTTTTGTTTTATTTTCTTTCTTTATGTCCTTCAGAGTGTGCATAAGCTTTCAAAATGAGAGTTACATCTTTGCCATTCGCTGCTAAACTTCTCTATCTTCATGTCATCTCTGTTTCTTTCCAGAAGCCCCCAAATACCAATTCTCCGTACCAGGCAGGTGGAGGGTGCTGATGGCTATGACATTAAGAGGCTAATTAGCATGGGAGAACAGCGGCAACCCTGCCTTTCATACATAGTCACTGTGCAGAATTTGCTCCAGAAATTTATCCATAGCAATGTTACAGGCTGTTCTTTTTTACCCTGAGAGGTGAAAACAAAATAGGAACTAAAAATGGAGCGTGCGGAGCCATCTGGATCTGATGCGGTACCGACAAGATGGGCTGGCAACTTTTCTCATCCTTGTCATGCAGAGAGGGAGGCACCAAGGGCTCGTTAAGCACATGCCATGCAAGTGGATGGAGATAGAGAGGCAAGGCTATGCTGTAATTTCTTTGTCACAGAGGCTTCACCGAAAAAAGGCCAGAACTTCCCTTTGAGTGAGTCTGCAGCATTCTGTAGGGCAATTCACAGTAGAGCTCCATGTGTGTCTAACAGGAGCCATGGAAGAATTCCTTATAGACGTGAAATTCTCTGCTATGGAAAACAGCAGTCACAAGGACAGTCAAAAGCACACTAATCCGCACAGGCTTTGGTAGTCACCTTGATGCTATTGTGGCAAAGCAGACCTGGAAAGTACATAATGTAGGTTTAAATCTTAGGTTGACTACTTCTGGATGTGTGCCCTTGGCCAAGTCCTTACTCCATTTGAGCCTCAGGTCTCTTATCTACAAAATGGATATGACCCTACTCATGCTTAACTTACTTGACCAACAAAATTAGTAGTGTGAAAGTGCCCTGGCCTAATAGTGTTAAGTTGATCTCTATTGTTTTCAATAGAAATATTTTACTTTTCTAATTGTAAGATTTTTTTTTTCAGAAAATACACGAACATCTTAGGTAGTAAAAATGGTTTCTGTTGTCAAAGAATTGACCAGTACGGCACTCTGATAGTTTTCCTTTTAGATGTCTTTTGTGCATACAGTCCACATTTACAATAATGGCATCATACTATACAAATTGTTTGTAAATTTGAGTTTTTATTTAATGTTATGTGAAGGAATGGTAAGCTATTATTATTTTCACTGCAGAAAAGGAAGGAACTGATTTGAAATTGAAGCAACCACAAATACAAGCAGCATATGGCATTTCCTCACTGTGTCAAAGTGAATTATTCATGAGCATTTGTCAGAAATATCCAGCGCTACTGAGTTATTCTGGAACAAAGAGTACAAATTCTGAGGCAGTGATTGCTCCATGTTCAATTCAACTTGTTTCATTTTCTTTCTGGGCACGAGGCAGAGCTCTCTTTGCTGGAGCCCCTAGCATGTAGATGCAGTCATGTGAATGAGGTTCAGCCAGTAGAGTGTGAGAAGAAGGGAAACACATTCAATCCTCTCTCAGGTGGTTAGTGAGAGGTGTGTCCTTGCTGTGGAATCCTTCATCTGCCCCATGAATGGAAGGAGCCTGTGAGCCTGGGTCCACCATGAGGCACACCAGCTGCCAAGCACGTGCTGGTCTCAACATGAATAAGAAAAGTGCTTCTACTAGGCTATGAATTTCAGAAGTTTATATTATAATAACAAGCTGTGCTTGGCTTAACTAACAAAACTTTCAGCACACTTCCAAGTAGCAAATACAGTCATTGCACAGTGTTCATGGGAGAGGGTGCCAGGGCCCCAGCAGATACCCAAATCTGCAAACGCTCTAACTCTTCATTTAAAATGTCCTCATATTTGCATAGAACCTAGACATTGCACACCCTGCTTCTATATAATGTATCATCTGTAGATGATGTGCAATGCCTAACATAGTGTAGAAGCTGTGCATAGCTCCTCTACTGCACTGCTTAGAGAATAATGGGGCAAAGGGAAGGCCATACATATTTGTTCAAGCACAACTTCCCCAAATAATTTTGATGTGCAGTTGGTCCAACCCATGGGTGTAAACCCTTGAGTATGGAGGCCTGGCTGTACAGAATGAAATATGGAATCAATCCAAAACTTTCTTGACTTATGGAAAGAGCTGAAAAACAATTGAGCACTTTAATTTCAGAAGTAAAGAGAATGAATCTTAATCTCTGGCACAAATAAATTTCCCTCTACTCCCTTATTAAAAATTCTTAAATTGCTATTTCCAGAGACGAAGTCTGTATCTAAAATTGAGACTAAAAATGCAAATATCTCTAAGAGAGGCAACACATTTATTTCACCCTAAGGTGTGAACAATGGATATAATTTTTACAGTTAAAATTCAGGGAAAGGTGAAAAGAAGCTAAGAAACAAAAAAGACTTTAAGAGGAAGGGAAAAAAAGCATAATGAAGAGAAAGAAAGGCACCCAAATGGATGGCTCTAAGTTCAAACATTTCAAAGTATCTCTGGGAACAATTGGATAAAATATGTCAATTGAAGGCACAATTACTAGTTTAATAAAGATCATGAACAGAGAAGAGTTAATGTCAGAAATTGTAGAATCTGTGGCTTCATCTCACTTGCAACCTAACAAGTTGGCTTGTCTGGCATCTTGTGGGAACCTGTAGAAGGCACGGCACTGTCAGGTCAGAGACAAAGCACTACTCTCAAGGCACAGAACACCATGAACTTCATTCTGCTGTCCCAGGCACCAAGGAGGAGGATGCAGAGGAGAGCTAGTGGGTGCTGTATGTGGTGAATTTCTCATCTCAGCCTAAGAAACTTGAACTTAGGGAACCCTCGCATCTTATAACAGGCTGTAACCAAACCCAACAGACATTCATCCTGAAGACAGACACCATCTTCATTACACAGAACAGAAAGAGAATCTGCTATGAGCTCCAGAACGGACCAGCTTCTCTGTTTCCCAGAGCTGCTTATGAAACACGCATCCTTGGATAGATAGCTAAAGTGTCATTTTACCCAGGGCATGCAGAAACAAGAGGGCTTCCTGGAGCATTGTCTCTGTTATCACCAACATGGAAAGGCTTAGCCCTTCAAACGGGGAAGTAGTAAAGGATGCCAGTGGCTCCAAAGGAAGCTGTTGGTGCAGCCTCAAAGGGATGCTTAGAAATGAGCTATGGAGAAAGCATGCCTTAAGATCCATGTTTTAAAATTAGATAGACTCGAAATTAAGTCAGGTTTCTATCAATTCCTACCTATTTGACTTTGGGAAAGTTGCTTGATCTCTGTCAATTTCAGGTCTTTCATCTTTAAAATAGAAATAATACAAGTTCCAGTTATTGCAAGAATCATAACTGATGACGTAAGTAAAGCAAACCAGTACATAGCACACACTAATGTCTCGTACTCGGTACATATTGCTATTTCACTCAGTGGCCACACATATTTCATAATACACATAGTTCATTTCCTTTTATTATTATATATACTCCCACTATATTCATATCCATATTTAATTGATCAGTTTACCAGTTGTATTATTTCTCAATTATTTAGATCTCTTTTTACCTCAAAAACACACGTGTGTGTGTGTGTGTGTGTGTGTGTGTGTGTGTGTGTGTTATCATTGTCTTAAGAATAAGTGCTTTCATTCATTTCTGCATTTCCAGTGCTGGAGACAGCTGCCTTTGACAGCTTCACTATTTAATATGGAGGATTCAGCCATGTAGAGACAATTCAAGGGAAGAGATCTCAACCAGTTAATTCTCATACCACTCAAATAGGACAAGCTCAAATATCTGACTCCACTGAAATGTAATGAAAAGCTCTGCAATGATTTATTTGAATATCTATTTTCTTCCATGTGACAACTTTAATGCTCTTCTATGGATCCTTTTGGGGGGGATTATGAGATGTTTTCTCATCTGCTCACACATACATATCCATACAAAAAACATTCAAAACCACAGGCAGTTAAGAACTCTTTCCCACATGCTGCAACGCCCATTATTACTAGCCACTTTGACACACTAGGCTGTCTG
>CABHPQ010171678.1:0-49910 GCA_902168405.1 Peromyscus aztecus | reverse complement strand
ATGTGTTTACTTGGTTGGGTCTGAGCAGCTGTGGGACTGGCAGGTGAGAGAGATTTGTCCTGACTGTGGGCCAGGTGGGACTGGAAAAAAACTCTAGCTACATTTCTTATTTTATACATATTCTATCTGAATTATTTGTATTTGGAAAAAAGATAGGTTTTTGAATGGAAACCCTTTTGAACTTATTTTAACATGCTTGTCTTGATAAAGTGAACATGGAATTATAGACATTTAATTTAAATTTCCACTCTTGCTTTTAAGAACTCTTTTAATATTTGTATTTAAAAGCTTTTTTCACAAACAGTCTTGAATTTTAACTTACTCATTAATGGGCTGTTTTATACCACTGAGCAGTGGTTCTCAACCTGGGTAGGGGGTGTCAAACAACCCTTTCAGAGGGGTTGCATATCAGATATTTACACTACAATTCATAACAGTAGCAACATTACAGTTATGAAGGTAGCAATGAAGATAATTTTATGGTTGGGGGTCACCACCACATGAGGAACTGTATTAAAGGGTCCCAGCATTAGGAATGCTGAGAACCCCTGTGACTGAGGCAAATAAACCTGCTGTAAAGTTATGCTGTAGAGCTTAGTTAAGTAAAGAATTTCCAGCAGTTTACTGCACTCAACTACAGATGAATAGAGAAATGGGCTTCTGATGCCTATTGAGTTCTGTTTTCCATTCTATTCCAAAAAACGGAGCTACAGTTTGGAAATGGTTCTCTGAACTGACAATTGGCTGCTCCATAATGATCATTGCTCTTCTTTTGTAATTGCGTGTCCTTGCCTTATGTGGTGTTCTGTTGACAGGTGCAGTCTCAATCTCGTCACTGTGATAGCAGTAGCAATGGCTGAAATGTGCTATTGTTTGTTTGTGGTAAACAAATTTAAGCATATGCTTAGAGGCTGATGGGGCAATTCCCCAGCTTCCTTAATGCTGTTTATCCCTGCATAAAATCAAAAGGTCCTGATAGAAAAGTCTATATCCCAGATTAGGAATAGAGAAATGGGAACATTACTGATTCCAATTTGTGCAGAGATGGCCAAAAGTGTATGTCCATTGTCATGAGATAAGCTTTCCATCCCTGAAGTTGGTTCTCTGTGTGATGCTGTCTGAGGAGAAAACCTGGAGGATGGTATTTGCATCCCCAAAGAGATAACTGTTAGTGTCCACAGCAAACCTGGGGGATGGTATTTGCATCCCCAAAAAGACAACTGTTAGTATCTACAGCAAACCTGGGGGATGGTATTTGCATCCCCAAAGAGACAACTGTTCGTGTCTATAGCAAAGTTGGAGTGACACATTAAGACAATGACAAAATTTTGTTTTCTTTTTCTTACCAAATCTTCTCTGCAAGGTCAGAAGGAAATTTCATACAATTGAGGAAAAAAAACTCCTTCAAGAGCATGCTTTTTAAAATGTAAGCACTGAAATACTTTCCAGCTCCACAGATCAAATATCTGTGGACATTGTGATAGTTGTTGAGAACTTAGAGATATCCTGGTGTATATATCTGCTGTTGTTTTCAAAAGTAATGGTCTTGATAACCCCTAGGTGTCATATTCCAAGGTCTTAAAGTACCTAGTAGTAGAACCACAGAAAGTGTGTTGTTGTTGTTGTTGTTGTTGTTGTTGTTGTTGTTAAATGAAAAAAAGAAAAAATAAAAAGGACGTGACTGCTCCTAGGTATGGTAGAGCAGAAGGTTTGTTGTAGGTATGTGGGAGAGCACAGCCAGAGGTAGAGTCATCTGGGAGAGTCCAGAGTGGACGTGACCCTTAGAAGGGCCATATGAGGAGAAGAGGGAGGGGAGAGGGAGAGCCAGGAGACCAGGAGAGTAAAGGGTAGACCAAAGGACTTGGTAACCAAAATGGCTGGATCACATAGAGAAGGGCAGCTGGGAGAAAGAGAGCCCAGCCTAGGCTTGAGAAGTTTAGGGTAGGGGATGGGTTACGCCAGCCAAAAGGACCCTGTAACAGGTAGGGATTGAGGGATGCTGGGAAAACCTGGCCCCCAGTACACTTTGATGTGTTAAATACACATCTCAGTTAGCCATTTGATCCAGGTTTGAACCTAACAAATTTGTCTTTTGAGACAGAGTCTTTCCATATATCCCTGAATTCACAATCCTCCTGCCTCTGCTTCACAAGTGATGGAATTACAGACATGCACCATTATGCCAGCTCAGGTGTGAATATTAACACAATAACTCTTCAAATTCACTTTAGCTTCCCACTTAATATTTTCTTTTATTTTAACCTTTGATTCAGATATTTGTCTTATAAGACCAAACTGAGAATACAGTATTTTAAGGTTTGATGTAGCTCACTAATCCATTTCTTCTAGTGAATGAGCTAAGGATGCTGACGAAGGAAGTTAATACCAGTGTTGGGGTTCTGAATGTCTGGAGGTTAATTTTAGCACAGTATAATGGAGAGGCAGGGGTGAAGTATGTGGAGCTATGCAAGCAAAACAAACATTCGCTTAGTCTGTTGAATGGCATGCCACTCTCACTCTTTTCCTTAGAAATCTGACTGGAGTGGATTAAATAGAACTGGGACAGTTGCTCTCATTTCATGGTCCTCCATAATTTCACATTTGAAAAGAGAAACATGAGAAACTGAGACATAAGCCTACCCTGCACCAATTGGGAACAGGTAAGGCCCCCATCTCTGGACTGGGCAGACCAGATCCCTAACCCCTAGGCCCCAGGGGCACACCCTGTGCCCCTCCCCCAAGCCATTGGAGCCCCAGGAACCAGCTAGCTGCCTCTTCCCCCCTCCCCCCCCCCCCACACCACGCCAACAGACCCCCCCGACAACAGTAAAAACCAGAGACATAAGCACACCCTGCACTGATTGGGAACAGGTAAGGCCCCATCTCAGGACTGGGCAGACCAGGTGCCTAACCCCTAGGCCCCAGGGGCATATTCCATGACATTCCCTCAAGCCATTGGAGCCCCAGAGACCAGCTAGCTGCCCCTTCCCCCACCCCCTCACCAAGAAAACAGCCCCCTATGACACCAGTAAAAACCGGAGACATAAGTCTATCCTGCACCAATTAGGAATAGAAAACAAGTCCTACCCTGCACCGATTGCTACAGAGAAACCCTGTCTCAAAAAGCAAAAAACAAAACAAAACAAAAAAAAACTATAATGGTACAGAATATACATTACCATTCCCAAAGGGAGGGATGGAGACAGAGTAAAGAATATTGAACCAAAGCAAGACCAAACCCAGCAAAGCAAACACCAAACGCTGTAGCTCCATGTCCAGTGTCTGTGACTTTAGCCAGATCAGGAAGCTGAGAGATTACATCTTCAAGCACAAACACAAAGCAAAACGCAGAGAGAGTGAACTAAAAGTGAGGCGCGGCTGTAAATTCTCCAAGGCACCCCAGTGATGTGGTTCATCCAGTCAGGCTATACCTCCTAAACGTTCCATAGCTTTCCCAAAAAGTAACACCAGCTGGGAAGGACGTGTTCCCATATCTGAGCCTATGGAGACATTTTTCATTCAAACCAACGCCCTAGGAAATTCAGATGAAACATGTAGAAATTTTGAAAGGAGTTTGTTAGCAGAATAAATGAGATAATTCAGCGGAACTCCTGTTAGGGTAACACTACTAAGAATCTAAGCACAATGAAAATGTGGTTATCTCCTTATTAAGTTTGTCTACATTCAAACTTGTAGTTTCTATGACGGTGACCTTACCTTGGTGTGGAGGTAGCATGACTAGGATTCTCTTTATTGGTATGAACTACAGTTCCATGAAAACCCAAAAATTTGCTGAAGATTCTGCAGACTGAATGGAACATTGTGTTTTGGGGGTCTGGAATGTTGGATTGAGAGCTAAGGTTATCTGAAGCTATCATGGTTCCCCTTAATAGCCATTTATCACTAACCACTACCTGCATCTGAATTCTTTTGATTATCAGATAAAATCTTTAGAATGTATTCATTTAAAAGAATGGCACAAGAGGACATCTGGAGCCTATAGCAGAGATTTCCTCTTTGCTGGCTGGCCTACCTGATGTGCCATCAATTTATGCTTCCGTTTGTTCTGTGATGTCACTCCTTCTAACCTTAGTCCATTATTCCATCAGGTCATTCAATCCCATACCCACTCATTAGTAAGGATTGTCAATTCTACCTCCCCTTCTGGATTATTTCAATCATAAGATACTTCTCCTGATTCTAAATATCTCTTTACACTTTAATTATAAAACAATCAAAGTTCTAGCTATGATTCCAAAATCATTGTACTCATCTTCCCTTTTTTTCCTCTGGTGATCCTAGAAAGCATTGTATCTCCTATTATACTGAGTCTTTTTGCTAACAAGAAGTCTAACTTTGAGGTCAAACTGCTGTGACTGAAGAAAACATCAAGCCTTCCTCTGTGGTTTCAGTGGGCTTTGTTTCTACGTAGCCTACAAAATAAAGATGTCCAGAGGAAAGTTTTAAAGATTATTTTGTGAGAATGTATACTGTCTGTGGTGGCTAATCTTGGTTGTCAACCTTTCATACTTGAGAAGAGAGAAAACTCAATTAAGAATTGACTCCGTTAGATTGGTGTGTGTGTGTGTGTGTGTGTGTGTGTGTGTGTGTGTGTGTGTATCTCTGTGTGGTATCTTCTTAATCATTAATTGACAGAAGTGAGCCTCTGACCTAGGGCAATAACTGTGGGTGGTGCCATTTGTGAGCAGGTGGCCCCAGGCTGTATGAGAAAAGGAGCTGAACCTGAGCCTGGAAGCAAGCCAGTAAGCAGTGTTCCTCCATGTTCTCTGCTTCAATTCCCACCTCCAGGTTCCTGCCTTGAGGTCCTGCCCAGGCTCCTCTCAACGGTGGACTGTCACTTATAAGATGAAATAATTCCTTCTCTCCCCAAGTTGCTTTTGGTCATGGTGTTTATCACAGCAACCAAGAAGCAAACTAGACCACCATCTATGTTAATTTTGTTTTTAAAGAGAACCAAGGAGAATAACAAATAAAGCCATCTACCATGGGGCCATAGTATAGAGGTATCATTTTTTTTAAATAAATATGACTTACAATCTCAACATTTGTATTGTCACGATTTACTTAATTCTTTTTGTTCCATTAGCGTATGAGTGACTTTCCTTATCATCCTGATGGATGACAGAGCAACTTCAGTGAGCAAAGATTTTGTTTGACTCACGATTTGAGTGGCTAAAGACCTAATGATGTGAAAAGAGAAGCATACAGTATCTACTTAGACTGCAGTGTCTATTAGAATGTAGAAACTTTAGACCATCCAATAACTCTCGGTTCCACCCACAGTGGGGAGGTTCCACAATCTTCACAGAATTCATTGAGCAGCTAATTAATCTGATTTTATATAACATAGTAATTGATCCAGACAGACTTTTAAGAAACAATTGGTTGGTTATGTGATATATTTATCTTATAATTGTCTCTTACAAGAAGATTTTTAAAAACTCAAATAAGACCTAGAGCAGAAACAGATAAAGTCAAGTTTATGATTAGATTGCTGCTGTTGATAAAGTTTTTAGAACATAGCCATACCAACAATTCACTTATTGTCTGTTACTGCTGCTATGTTAAAATAGCAGAGTAGAGTCATTGCCACAGAGACAATTTAGCCCTTAAAGCCTGATATATTTTTTTATCACTAGAAAAAGTGATCCTCTGATCTAAGGCAGTCACTTAATGGTTGCCACAAACCCAGTTAAAACAAAAATTTTAACAGAACATTTTGTTGATCTTCAGCAGCAGTAATCATATACTTATTAAATTCCTTTCTGATATTAGAATTACTGAGGATAAAATCAGGTATAAGATAGATGATGACTACACAATAAATTTGTAATAAAGTCAAGGGTACTTTCCGTGCAAGTAAAATGATATGAGAATAAATTATTGAGCACTTAATGGAAGCTACGCATATTTTTAAACTATTACCACATATCACACACACACACACACACACACACACACACACACACACACACACACACGACACTCTGTCGTTCCCACAATTCCCTGTAAACACCTCATTGAATTGTTATGTGACTTACAAAAGCCATGTGAGAGCATGCTATGTGAATCCTTCGGCTCTTCTTTTTCTAAGATGAGACATCTTCTCATTTATGATGAAGTCTCTAAACTTACTAGTTCTTGATAAATCACACAAACTTTAAATTGTGTCAACACCTAGAATGTTCTTACAGTATGATACATTTTGCTAACTCAGAACAATGGATAGCTGACTCACAGAGTCTGTTTAATAACCTATTTGCTGTTATCTGCACACAGTAATTCACTGGATGAAATTGGATTTTGCCAGCCTGTTCTTCCAGCTTTGCTCACCTTGTGGTGTTTCTCTCCCAAGTGAGTCAATCTTACTTTAACAGAATGCTTCTTAAAGCACAATGCTTTGTGAGAAATTTCCTTTTAAAGTGAGAAGAAATTAAAACAAATAATATACTGCTGGATGTATTCCTATAGGCTCATAGAAGTGAAGATGGATAACATATAAGAAAATGATTGTAGGAATATTCTGCAATCTTGAAGTTTCCCTGCGCAACAGTAATATAATTGGGTTCATGGTATTTAAGGACATTCCATCAAGTGAAGTGTATTGGTGTGAACACTGAAAGTATTTATGTTCAAAGGAACAAAACCTTTGTAGTTATGAAAATTTTAAATGGATATTTATGTTAACTTGCTTCCTGTTTTTGCAAATGATTTGAACAAATATATTCCTTTCAATCAAACCCTGACACAGAATTTAATGATGAAATCAATCAGCCAGCTAAAAAGCCAAGAAGTATCTACAGAACACTGGTATATAAATCTGGGCACCATAATAATTTTAACTTCTAAGGAAATCATAATTAATTTTAGAAAACAACAGTAACAAAAACGGACAGTAGTGAAAACATTGAAGAACAAAACATAAAGTAAGGGCCGGGTGGTGGTGGCGCACGCCTTTAATCCCAGCACTCGGGAGGCAGAGCCAGGCAGATCGCTGTAAGTTTGAGGCCAGCCTGATCTACAGAGTGAGATCCAGGACAGGCACCAAAACTACACAGAGAAACCCTGTCTCGAAAAACGAAAAATAAAAAAAAAAGTAAGATAGGTTATTTCTAAATATATTTTTGGATAAGAGTCCCAAGCATACTTCAACAATCAATACATATGAGAAACTAAATCAATTATTTGCAAATGAATTATTTGATAAGGGAAAATGTGATTTATAACATCTGCCTGTGTTACTTTTCTCATTGTGGTGACAAAAATGCCTGACCTAGGGGAAGGTTCTACGTTGGCTTACAGCTCCAGGAAATACAGTCCACTGAGATGCGGAAAACGTAACAGTGGGAACCTGAGGATGCTATCACACTGCTCTTCAGTCAGGAAGTAGAGAGTGAACCAGAAATCTGGGGTAGAAAATGTCAAAGCCTACCCCCAGTGACCCATTTCCTTCAGCAAAGTTCCATCTCCCAAATGTTCCACCGTCTTCCAAAGCAGCACCCCCACCTGGGGACCAAGCCTTCAGCACATGATGCTGGAGGGACATTTGATGCTCAAACTAAAACCCTGACTAAATTCAGAGTTGTAGTTCTTAATAGTACTTTTATTGATTCTTTGATAATTTCATACAATGTAGCTTGAACATATTCACCCCACAACTCCTCCCATAACCACCTTCTACACCCTTCCATACTTGCCCACCAACTTTGAGGTCTTATTTTTTTTTTTTATTTCCCCATTGAATCCAGTTTGCTGCCCGGCTAGTCTTGGGAGTGGGGCCTGCTCCAGCATGTGGTCAACTTACCAGGGGTCACATTATTAAAGAAAATTGACTCTCGCTCTCCTAGCAGCTATCAAATGCCAGTAACTTCCCAGACGGTGGTAGGATTTTGTGTGCCTCTTCCCTGCTCTAGGCTGCGATTCTGGCTGGCTGGAACTTCCATAGATACTGTGCATGCCTTCAGAATGGCTTTGAGTTCACGTGCAATGACCCTGTTGTCTCTAGAAAACACTTTCCTTGGAGGAATCCATCACCTCCGGCTCCTACAATGTTTACACCCCTCTTTCATGCAGACCTTTGAGCCGTGAGGGGAGGGATGTAATATATATGTCCCATTTAAGTCTGAGAACTCCACAGTCTCTCATTCTCTGCATGCCGACCAGCAAAGAGTTGTAATTTTCCATTGCTGTGTTCAAAAAACTCTCTCTCTCTCTCTCTCTCTCTCTCTCTCTCTCTCTCTCTCTCTCTCTCTCTCTTTCTCTCTCTCTCTCTCTCTCTCTGTGTGTGTGTGTGTGTGTGTGTGTGTGTGTGTGTCTCCCTTCCTCCTTCTCTCCGTTCTGTTTCTCTCTCCCTCCCTCAAACTCCCCCCACCACTCTCACTCACACACAGGAATAATTTCTTCCACTATGACATATTTTACAAGCAACCTCTCTTCAGGGCAAACACTTCCACTTCTGTTCTTCATTTGGCCTCTTGTCTATTTTTGGTACCTCCTTCCAACACTAATTCTCACTTTCCTATAGTTGTTGTTTTTGTATTTAGATGGCTTCAAAGCTAAATGTTATTTCTAAAGATCAGAGTGTCCCTCTAGACACCTTTCTTTATAGCTGAATTTTCTGAAAGATAAGATAACATTTGCTACCACAGATTTCTCAGCTATTGTTCCCTTTCCACCCCAGTAGCCTTCAATGTCCAATGCTCTGAAGAAACTGCCCCCACAAAGCCAACCCTTTTCTACTTAATGAGGTGATTAGGAGTTCTGTTGATATATTTGGAACTCTGATGCTCCTGGCTTTCACAGCTATCCCATCCTTAAGTTCTTTTAAATTCCACAACTTATCATTTCCCTCAAACTGTATTGTCTTCAGAGTTCAATGTTGGTATTATTTACTACAGCTCATGATGAACCACCTTCATTCATGCCCTTTTCTTATAAACCTTTCTTTTTTTTTAGAAACTACTTTTCTAATTCTTTTCACACAATATCAGCTTAAATACAGAGAAATTCAAAGCAAGTCCACTAAAATCAGGAACAAGAGAAGGTTGTCCACTCTCTCCATAACTATTCAATATCGTACTTGACATCTTAGCTAGAACAACAAGACAACTAAAGGAGATCAAGGGGATACAAACTGGAAAGGAAGAAGTAATGGTATCTTTATTTGCAGATGATATGATAGTATATATAAGTGGCCCTAAAAATTCTGTCAGGAAACTTCTACAGCTGATAAACCTTACAGAAAAGTAGCAGGACACAAAATTAACTCACAAAAAATCAGTAGCTGTCCTACACACAAATGACAAATGGACTGAGATAGAAATCAGGGGAACAATACCACAGTAGACTCAAATAATATTAAAATACCTTGGTATCTCTAACCAAGTAAGTGAAAGATTTGTATAATTAAAAATTTCAAGTCTTTGAAGAAAGAAATTGAAGAAGACAACAGAAGATGGAAGGATCTTCCATGCATAGTAAAAATGCCCATCCTACCTTAAACAATTCACAGATTCAATGCAATCGACATCAAAATTCTAACACAATTCTTCACAGATGGTGAAAGAACAATGAAACACACACACACACACACACACACACACACACACACACACACACAGAGGCTAACTAAAACAATCCTGAATAATAATAATAATAATAATAATAAACCTGTGGGAGGTACCACTATTCCCAATTTTAAGTTGTACTACAGAGCTATAGTAATACAAACAGCATGGTATTGGCACAAAACAGATATGTTGATCAATGGAACTGAATTGAAGTCCCAGGCATAAATCCACTCACATTTGGATACCTGATCTTTGTAAAGAAGCCAGAAATACACACTGGGGGAAAAAAAGACACTATCTTCAACAAATGGTGCTGTTCAAATTAGTTGGCTTCTTGTAGAAGAATCCAAATAGATGCATACTTACCTCCCTGCACAAAATTCAAGTCCAAGTAGATCAAAGACTTCAACATAAAACCAGATACACTGAACCTGATAGAAGAGAAAGTGGGGAATAGCCTTGAACTTATTGGCATGGGGAAAAGACTTTCTGTGGTGATATACTGTGTACTCTAATAAAGTTTGCCTGAGGATCAGAGGAGAGAGACAGCCACTAGATTAGACATAGAGGCCAGACAGTGGTGGCACACATCCTTAATCCTATCACTCGGGAGGCAGAGATCCGTCTGGATCTCTGTGAGTTCAAGGCCACACTGGAAACAGAGCCAGGCAGTGGTGGCACACATCTTTAATCCCAGTGCTGGGAAGCACATACGCCTTTAATCCCAGAAAGTGATGGCTGGGTGGAGAATGGTATATAAGGCGTGAGGAGACAGGAACTAAGACAGTTCAGCTGAGATCCTTTCGGATGAGGACTCAGAGGATTTCAGTCAGAGGATTCGTGGAGTTGATGAGGTAATAGTTGTGGCTTGCGCTGCTTCTCTGATCTTTCAGCTTCCACCCTAATATCTGGCTCTGGGTTTTTTATTATAAGATCATTTAAGATTCGAACAACAATTTTCTGAACAGAACACAGCACAGGTATAATATCAACAATTAATAAATGGGACTTCGTGAGACTGGGAAGCTTCTGTAAGGCAAAGGACACCATCATTGGAGAAAGCAGCCGCCTACAGAATGGGAAAAGATTTTTACCAACTGCACATCTGATAGAGAGCTAATATCCAAAATATATAAAGAACTAAAAAAAAAACTAGATAACAAGAAAACAAATAACCTAATTAAAATTGGGGTACAGATCTAAATAGAGAATTCTCAAAAGAGGAAACTCAAATGGCCAAGAAGCCCTTAAGGAAATGTTCAACATCCTTAGTCACCAGAGAAATGAAAACCAAAACTACTATGAGATTTCATCTTACACATGTCAAAATGGCTAAGATCAATAAAACAAGGGACAACACCAAACACCTGCCCTGGCCCCGTGGCCAAAGCACACACCCCAATGGTGGGCACCGCTATGATGAACAAATATGTGGTGGAGAGATGAGAAAGATGGAGCATGTGGTGGAGAGATGGGAGAGAAAGAGAAGTAGAGCGGTTTGCCGAAGTGGAGATGCGATGGCAGTGAGGAACAGGCCGACATGAGGAGCCTGCCCTGCCACCTGAGGTCATGGTGATGTCCAGGCTTGGGCTGCCTCCAAGGGCCATGTCTAAGTCTGTGGCCCTACCACAGCTGGGGTCTGTGTTGATGTCCAGGGGCTGTGCTGCTGCTGGGCCAAACAGATCTGAGTGACCTGTGCTGCCACCTGAGTGAGGCCTTGATGATGTCTGGGTCTAGGCTGCTGCCAAGGGCCACACCTGGGTCTATGGTCCTACTGAAGCTAGGGCCTGGGGTCTGTGTTGATGTCTGAGCCCCATGTTACCACCAAAATCCATGGTCTGGGCTGACACCTGACAGCATGTTGGTGTCCTAGCACTGTGCTGAGTTGGTCCTGCTCCTCACAGGCCATCACACTCAGGAGAGCTAGGCCAGTCATCCCTCTCCGACTTCCAGCACTAGCAGTGATGTGGGCATGGGAGAGCTGGCCCTGCTCCTTTTGGGTCTAAGGAGAGCTGACCCCGAACTGTACAGATAAATGGCTGGAAATAGAAAAGGTAATGCCAAGTGAAATAAGCCCAGAATGTCCAAGCTGTATGATTTCTCTCCTAGGACCCCTTCCTTCAGATCTTTTGTTTTGTGTGTTTAACTCAGACCACAAGTGAAAGCAGGAATCTAATTACCTTCTCTGTCTACATGGAAGGGGCAGGTGTTTGCATGGTGTGTGTGCACATTTGAGTAGAGATGTCTATATGCCCATGCACGTATGCATGGAAGCCAGAGAAGGGCATCAGATATCTTCTCCATCACTCTCCCTGAACCTCGAGCTCTCTTGAGGCTGACATTCAGGGAGCCCCAGAAATCTCCATGTGAGCACCCCACATAGCATTTGGGTGACAGGCTCACACAATACCAACTTGTTACATTTTAAACACTATGTTTACTTCTATTTTTATTTTGTAATACTGGGGATTAAATCCAACTTGTTACATTTTAAACACTATGTTTACTTCTATTTTTATTTTGTAATACTGGGGATTAAATCTAGTCTCTTTTCTGAAATGCTCAGGTCTTCTGCTCACGTTGTCATTGGACTGCCCATTACTTAAAATTTCTAGAAACATACATATTCTGGTTATCAATTTTTATCAAATTATAAATGTATATATCAGTGTATATAATTATTATCAGTTACTGTATATTATATATTATTAAATAATGTATTAATAATTATATGATATATAATGTTACATGATATATATTCACATAGTATATAATTATTATTTGATGACAGTATAGAATCTCTTAATGATGTTGTTTAGTATGTGAAAGCTTACAAACTGAGTATTTATTGCCCAGTTTACCAGTCTTTGATTTTATAAAGAACATGTTATTGGTTTTTTACCAGTTTTCTTCCTTGTCTTGTTCTGATTCTTAAAAGTAAAATGTTTCTAAAAGTCTCATCATTAGTTAATATTTGCCATAGGATTTTTATGAATATTGATTACCACATTACTCTTGTATTCCTAACTTGCTGAGTATTTTTATCACAAGTAAATGTTGAATATTTCCAATATTTTCTATGACTATTAATATGATTTATTTTTCTTACATAAGAATTACAATAATTAGTTTTTAAATAAAGCTAACCCTTTAAATGAACCTGGATGCTATCTTTGTTGGCTTTCAGTGGCTTTGATAAACACCATGACCAAAGGCAATTTGGAGAGGAAAGGGCTTGTTTCACTCACAGTTGTAGTCCATCATGAAAGAAAATCAAGGCGGAAACTCAAAGGAAGAGCTTGGAAGCAGGAATTGCAGCAGAGGTCACGTAAGGATACTGCTTACTGGCTTCCTCACCTGGCTTGCTCTTTCTTATACAGCAGAGGACCACTTGCCCAAGGATGGCACTAGCCGCAATGTGTCGGACCCTCCCACATCAATCACCCGTCAAGAACATGCCCCACCAGGTACCTACAAGCAATCTGATGGAAGCATTTTCTCAGGTCATATTCCCTCTTTCCAGATGACTCCAGCTTATGTCAAGTTGACAGAAAACTAGCCAGCACAGGTATCAAGAAGTTATTCTGTTTATATATTAGTATGCGTAATTAGCATGCATTATCTGAGATAGAGTGTAGACCCTTAATTTTGAACTTCTCCCCTTTTGTGAGTTAAACACTATAAATTTCACTCAACAGACTCTTTTCTGTGCAGTAGTCAGGTTTCTACCAGGAGAGAAAAAAAAAACAGCCTAGTAATTTGCATATAAATTTACTATTAAATTATTAATTATAACAAAGAATTGCATGCCAAGTTATAAAGAGAATGCTAATGAACACAGAATAGAATACACAGGGATCAAATATCACTTTCTAGAGCTGAGGAAAGGCACTCCTGGGGAAATCTGTGAGCACCATCCGTCCTATGTAATATGATTCAAGAGAGGACCTGTAGCTCACTGGGGAGTCACAGACTGAGATGTTAGATTGGTGGAATTACTCAAAAGCTACCATCTGAGATGCCAGGGAAAGAAGATGCCCTTAACAAATACATGGGCTATCTGCAGGAGAGATGTGCTTGGGAAGCTGTTGCTGAGGAAACTCACTGGGAGGGTCACTGGTACCTGCTCAGAGCTAGTTTCCATCCATCTTAGGAAATGAAAAGGAGCAAACTCAGGAAGAAGTCTGTGTTGGCTGCAGCGCCTTTCCAGATTCCGCTCCTGACAGAGTCTGGTGCAGTTAACAGTCCTGCCTCCAGCATTCAAGGAAGGTGAATTTGGAAGGCAGTAAACTGGCGACTGTTGTGAACTTCATCCTATAAGTTTCGATATGCTGGGTTTTCATTATCATAGTTTATTTTAATTTACATTATGGTTCTTTTCGTTGACCAAGGAAGTTTTAAAACTGTCTGAACTTCTAACTGTAAAGGGTATTTATAGACTGTCTCATTACTTTAACCCCACTGTATGCAAATACATTTTCAATTATCTTAACCCTGTGTGTGTGAAGAGTTGTTTGGAGTCTTTAATATAATCAAGTTAAACATACTTTTATATCTATTTAAAGATAAGGTATAGTCTGTCATTGTGTTGCAATGCCTTTATAAGTTTTATAGATTTGTTGCCAAATTTATAAACTGTATTTTAGTTTTAAATATCCTGCATGTTTTTTTTTAATTTTGCTACAAGTTAACATTTCTGAGGTTATATTTTCATTTTTTATCATTTAAAATTTAAGTTATAATGCAAACCATTGTCTCACTGTGGCACGCTCGTACATATACGTCATTATAGTTCCTTTCCAAGGATTCACTCCATGATGGTAGTGAAATCCTGGTGGCAAGCGCCTGAGGCCACCGCCTGTCACATTGCATCCTTAATCAGGAAGCAGTGAGAAATTAACATAGGTACACAGCTTTATATCTACTTCTTATTCAGTCCAGGGCCTCGACCCATGTCATGGTTACACCCACACTTACAGTGGGTCTTCCCATCTCCATTAACCAGATCTAGAAAGTCCCTTGAAAACATGGCGAAAGCATTGTCTCCTGGGTGATTCCAGAGCCTGTCAAACTGGCAATCAATATTGAGTATCACAAGTCCACCTCTTGGTAAAGTAACACCCAAACACAGCACTTTTAAACCATGACCCCATACCTTGTGCCCATAGACTCCCAACCATCTCATAATAAAAAGTGCAGTGAGTCCAATTTCAAAAGTCCCCATAGCGTCCAACCGTTTAAAAGTCCAAAGTCCAAATCTCTTCTGAAAGCCAAGGCAAACCCTTAACCATGAACTCCTATCAACAACAACAACAAACATGTTCTATAGGAACAGTGAATGAGCCGGGCGGTGGTGGCGCACGCCTTTAATCCCAGCACTCGGGAGGCAGAGGCAGGCAGATCTCTGTGAGTTCGAGGCCAGCCTGGGCTACAGAGTGAGTTCCAGGAAAGGCGCAAAGCTACACAGAGAAACCCTGTCTCGAAAAAAATAAAATAAAATAAAGAACAGTGAATGAGCATCTCTATTACAACAGGGAAGAAATGTTACACCAAGGAAAGATCAGACTAAACCAAGACTAAAACCCAACAGGACAAGCGTTAAATCCTGTAGATCCGTGTCAGGCATCTGGAACTCGTGATGGGAAAAATCTGGATTCTAAAGGGCTTGTGTAACTCTGTCCCTCCAGCTTTGCTGCCAACAGCACACACAACCTTTCCTTGCACTGGCTGCACTCTGTATCTGAAGGTTTCCTTAGACGACATCCCATACTCTTGGCATCTTTGGCTCTTCACTGCTACTTAGGTTTGACCTTCCCAGCTTCATGCAATGACCTCTCAGGGCCTCCTTGCAGGGACTCCTAGTCTGGCTTAACCAGCTGATGACATTAGAACCTGCCAAGATGGATTTACTCTTACATCTTTCTTACCTGCAAAACCAGCACCACATGGGAAATGCTGTCAAGGTCTGCTCAAGTTGTGAGATAGCCTGTCTCCCTTGAACCACAGTTATGTAGCCTGTGTGTGCTAAATCTGGGGAAACATTTCTTGGGCACCTGTTTAAAATTTTATATATGTAAACATTTTATATTTATGTTTTATATCATGAGATATATTATCTCATTGTGATATGTTATATATAAGATCCATACGTGTGTGTGTGTGTGTGTGTGTGTGTGTGTGTGTGTGTGTGTGTGTATTCAAGGAGTCCAAAAGGGCATCAGATCCCCTGGAGCTGGAGTTAAAGGCAGACATGAGCTGCCAAGCATAGGTACTGGGAACTTAACTCCATAGTCCTCTACAAGAGAAGCAAACATTCCTAACGCTGAGCCATCTCCCCAGCCCCACAAATGCCAGTATATTTTGTCCCTATATCATACCTTCTAGTAGATATTAGACCTTGGTATGGCTTTGAACTTGTTCTTTGTAATACAGAAAATAATTTGTAAATATACCAAAATCACAAAATAATCACATTTAAGGACTATAAATAAAAGAATAATGAGATTGATTAGTATTGTCGGTCTACTGTGTTGACTGGGAGACTCTGTTCTAACTCCTCTTTATTCTCTCTTTCTTCTCATGAAGTTTATTCCTTCCGTTATTGTTTTAATTCTTTTATATTTATGTGTACGAGTGTTTGTCTGCTTGTATGGATATGTACCATGTGTGTGCCTAGTGCCTGAGAGGTCAGAAGAGGGGGAGGTTCCCTGGAACTGCAATTATAAGTGGGTGTGAGCCACTAGGTGGTATGCCGCAATTTTTTATTGAGATTTTAATTTTAACTTTTCATTTTATATATTCATTTTTCTTCCTGAAATTTTCATTCACATTGCTGACTCTTTCGTCCAAACTGCTGATTTTCCAGTTCATCTTGACGACTGCTTTCTCTGTGTTGGTTGACTTTCCTCTCCAAATCCTGAATTAAATTCATCTTCTCATTTGTATGCTCTTTTATAGCATTAATCATTTTTACTGTAAATTTCTAAGGTCTTTATCTGTGCTGCATTATCCATTTAATAACCTTGAATTAAGTTGCTGAGGAGTTATGGTCTCTCAGAAACATCAGGTTGCATTGCTTTTTCAAGTTTCTTGTGTTTCTGGTTCTGATATCTTTTGAGGTTTTATTTGGAAATCTTATTGAAAAACCAACTTTGTGAAGAATTTAATCTCAACACTTAGAAAGAATAAAACTGTTTTAAATGACAATGTCAAATTGTATAAGATATAAAAACACATAAATCTCACCAATTACATTAGCAATGCCAAAAGACCAGAAAATAGCCAAGATAAGCTTGAATGTGTTGTGAAATTAATTTTTTATAAATATGAAAATAGTAAAAAAAAGAATAAAAAGGCAGAGAAATAAGAAAAATAGAAGAGAAGCTAAATAAAATAATTACAAATGAAAATAAGAATAAAAACAATATTATGGAACAGAAGACAAAAGATAACAGACTAGAAAAAAAGGAAAAGAAAAAAAATTTTAATATTTTCCAATAATAAGAAAGCTGAAAAATAAAATCAGATAAATGTAAGAGCTGAATAAAAGATAATAATGTAAGATTTTTAAAGTAAAAGTAGAAACTAATAGCATAAGGCCAATAAGTGTACAATAGAAAAAGAGAAGAAAAGAAAACACTAGTTAAAAAGAATAGGAAAACTGAGAATGATGGCGATGGCCTGTGCTGTCTGGGGTGTCCTGGGACCTCAGGCCCAATAATTTCTAGATAAGTATCCTGAACCAGGCACTCAGATCTTCATTAAATAACCCATATCTTCTGGGAGCAGGATTGTCTGCCCATGCTGGATAGCTCTGACCAAAGTCTTTTTTATATTTTTCTTAATTAGCCTGCAAAGTAGTGGGTTTCCATAAGACTTATTTGTATATTCTTGGTTTTGGTTAACCCACCCCCTACTCCCTGATCTTCCCATTTCCCATCCCACACCCACTTACACCTTTAACCCCAAGTGTTCCCTTCATAGTCTTTCATGTGACCTGTGTTCTACATCCTTCGTAATTATACTATTTACTTCATTGCAAGATTATCGGTTTCCATACAGCTTTTCATAACCCTTCATTTTGGTTAAGCCTTCTTCACCTCCTCATTTCCCCATTTGAACCCCTTCATGTTTTAATCTTCCCACCCTCAGAATTCCCTTTCTCTACCTTCATTTTATCTGTATTTTACTGTCTCCCTTCCCTTAATAGGTCCATCCCCAATGGTCCACTTCTTATCACCTGGGTTCCACAGATACTCTAGTTAAAAATGAAACAAAAGATTCACACATCAAAGAGAGCATGCAGAGTTTGTCTTTCTGAGCTTGGGTGATCTCATTAAGTATAATTTTTTTCTAGTTCCTTCCATTTACTTGTAAAGTTTATGGTTTTGTTTTTCTTTAGACAAGTATTATCCCATTGTGTATATGTACCACATTTTTCACATCCATTTATCTAGAATGATTCAAGAAGAATCTATTGCTGAAGACACCAGCCACTTTGGTTGCAGGAAATTAAATAATCAGTCAACACCTGACCAGGAAACTCTCTCCCCGATGCACAGATCACAGGGTACGAGAAGATGCTCCTTGGGCTGCTGGGGGAGAAAAGACTTCGGTGACCTAGCACTGGACCCTGCATGCTACAGTGCAGACCTGGCAGACAAGGTGTCCTTACCGGTGCAGTAGTGACGTGTTGGTTACGGGGGTAACCAACAACTTTTTGATCGGATTGGAAGCATTCTCCACAGCACAAATATAAAGGCTGTTCAAAAACCCATGACCAGAAAGAGCATCAGCCCTGGTAGACAGGAACTAATGGTGTTATTTCTATAGATGTCCCCGTTGTCAGAATAACTTTACTAGCTGGGCGGCGGTGACGCATACCTTTAATCCCAGCACTCAGGAGGCAGAGCCAGGCGGATCTCTGTGAGTTCAAGACCAGCCTGGTCTACAGAGTGAGATCCAGGACAGGCACCAAGACTACACAGAGAAACCCTGTCTCGAAAAAAAAAAAAAAAAAAACCCTTTACTATTGATGTTTGTACCCATATATCTGTGCTGCTCTCGACCTTGGTATTGGAACTTCTTGTGTGTATAATTAGACAATTGCTAATACTGATACACATAACTGATCCAAGTGCTGGAAATAAGTGACTATTAGTGCTCAGTCATAGATAAATCATCCACATCAACTTCCCTGCATCCAAAGCTCAGAAGACATCAATAAAGACTGGCCAGATAGAATGTAAGAGCCAGAAGACAGAGAGGAGGACTCTGAAAAGCTGCCTTCTGGACATGACGTAGCTGATGCACACATCAACTCACGACAGCTCACTTGCCTGCACAGGATCAAGCGGGTCAAAAATTTATCATGAATATGGGAGTGACTCGCCAGTCTCCACCCCTACTGAGGAGCTGTTGGCAGATGACGGCTGCTGAGGAAAGGAGAATCGCTTCTCTTTGGGGATGTAGCCACAGAGAGGTGGCCATGGTAACCTATCAGTGATGGTTCCACACAGATCCGTACATTATCAGAACTAATGGGTCTCATTTGGCTACTAATAATAACAACTAAAAAGTAGACGTGGAATTGGGAGAGAGAAGGCTTGGTGGGTGCTTGGAAGAATTGAACAAGGGAATGATGGGTGGATAAGGTCAAAATACGTTGTATATATATGTATGACATTTTCAAAGACTAAAAATATTGTTTCAAAAATGAATATCATGAAAACAAAGGAACATAAAAAGGGACAAAGAAAATTAAATGAATGTGTGAAAGCAAATTAAAAACATAAGTACAGTAAGGGGTTTTTTTAATTCAACAAAGTAAAAATATTGCTAAAATTATGGTAAGATGGAGAAGACCAAGGTGGGGAAAGACAGATAAAGTGTGTGTGAGAGAGGCAAGCGAGAGGTAGGGAGTGCTGGAGCAGTTTGTTAAATCTCAAAAATTGGAGATTACCAGTTTTGTGCAAACTGGCAGGAATCAGCTTAATGTGTTTATCTTCTGTATGTTTTATGGTGCTATTGAACTTGTTTTAGAAAAGGATCTAATATCCACCAAAACTATGTTTATTTTACTAGCGTATCTTTTTTGTGTGGGTGTGAACTTACTGACCCATATCTTTGTAGTTATGTAGGCAAACTCATTCTTCCACCCTCCTGAAGCTCCCCAGGTATGACCCCTTGAGATGGTTAATATTCCACTTGTGGAGTTTAACACCAATGCACTGGGAGGGAGGAAATTTTTTGTACACTTCAAATACCATAAGTGTCTATCACTTTACTAGAGGAATGTAACTATGGATATCAAATATTCAAACGGAGTCTCAGAGTTTTTGGAATCTGCACCAGTAAACAGTAGATAGGTGGCCCCAGATGTTGGTCCACCTGCTAACCCAGGCTGAGAGCTGCCAAACCTTCAAGCTATTCCCAAGTGATGAGCTTGGCTCCTGGCCACTGGGGGTGAAGCTGCTCTTTTCTGTGGACTTGACTGCCTCAAGCAAGTCTCCCACCACCTGTACTTTGGGGCTTGTTGGCATTAGACCATCCACCTCTCCACAGCTGCCTCCCCTCCCAGAAATGTTCCTCACTGTAGGACTGTGATCGATTAAATTCAGGTTCCCAAACTTGTGGTTATTCCCTGTTTTCATATCCTTAGGGTAGCTTACAATAGATTGCCTCTCAAGATGGCTCCCAGTCACAACCCTATGAAGCAATCTAAGTCACACAGAATGACAAGATGGAATTCCTCTCAACTGCAGACCCATTGTCTAGAAGAATCTCATTAAGACCTGCTTGTGAGGGCTGTGGGCTTGTCATATGATCAGGACTGCCACCTGTCCTATCTTTTAAATGAGACTTCTGCTTTCCTTCCCTTTGCTCAGGAGCCATGTGGATGAAGTTATATTGAACTTGGCTTCCTTTCAGTCTGTTGTCTGCCTTACACTCAGTGTTTTTCTGCTGTTCTATTACTACCTTAGTAGTTTCTGAAGCTCTCACCCTTTCCTACTTTACAGTGCCATCTGTTCTTTCTTATAGTGCCTCTTGTCTCATATAAAATTATTTGTTTGATTTATTTAATTCTACATGTATGAGTGTTTTGCCTGCGTGTATGTATATGTCGTATGTGCATGTCTGGCACCCACAAAAGCGGGTGTCAGATCCCCTGGAACCAGAGTTATACATGGTTGTGAGCCACCATGTAGGTGCTCGGAACAGAACCTGGGTCCTCTGCAAGGGCAGCAAGTACACAAATGGGCACCATCAAGATTGACCGTTTTCTAAATTCTCAGTTCTGAAGTAGTATCATTCTGCTGCATATGATTTTATGTGGCTTCTCATGGGACAAATGACTTGGTGAGGGTCAAAGTGACTCTGGCAGAAAACAGGAAGACCGCTGTTCTGAAGGACAATTCCATTATAATGATCTGGCTGCTCTTCCTGAAAATGCTGGGGTTGTATGGATCAGTGCTAACACTTGACCTTATCCTGCACAGATTCCCACAAAGCCCTTTTCCCACCTGAGAAAGTGGTCCAGTAAGACTGATGTTGACTGATGAACTTAAGCACTTCATGCATCAGGGTGACAATGATGAATAAATTTCATCAGCCTCAATTCCATCTGAAACTAACAAATGCCAAAACTACGCATATGTACAAACTTTAGCTAGAAAGCCTGCTATTCATTCTGTTCCTCGATGTAACTACAAATATTTAATTATCTACAATCTTGAGCAGCATTTGGGATGGAAATATGGATGGCTGTGTAACGTAGTTCCAACAATCGTATCCAGAAATAAATATATGGGTGAGTTAAATCGATGTCTGTGCCTCCCCCCACATACACAAACACAGACACACAGACAGACATATGGTAAGATAAGCTCACTTATTTGTAGTTAAATATTTACATTACCTTCGACAATTTTATCTTCTTGTCATTTTTTTTTCTCTCAGAGAGCCCTGAACTCGTAACTGAAAGATCTGGATTTCTATCCTGACACATTTATATACCAAGATCTAAAGAGACTACCAAATATTCTGAACTCTCTTTTGCTTCCACCAGACAGATGAGCCAGAGAACATAAACAACAACAGAGGCCCAGAGTCCAAAGGAAAACAGTGATTGCTGTCATTCCTTTGGTTTTTGCATGTTAATTGTGTCCTTTCCTATTTGGATAATTTGAGAACTCGAGTTTTGGGTAAACATTATTATGTCTACATTAAGGCTTGCCTCCACATCTCACAGTCTTTTTACTTTCATGGTCATTTTAAAGACATTTGTAGAGTTTGACAAAGCATGGATGACTCTTAATTAGAATAATGTGAACATTCAAATGGAGTCTGGTTTCCTAATAAATCTGAATTCAGCCTGAACCTGCTTGAGCGTTTTCCAGATTTGCTGCAGAACACTGCCATCAAGTGTAGAGTTGCAGAGGCAGTTGGGAGAGATGGGTGCAATGTACATGTGGCAGCAGAGCAGTGTCTCCATACACATTAATCCAAGTGTTCATACTTTGCAATTTTGTGACAGGTTTTAGCAGATAGCAAATGCCTCCTGAAAAATAGCAAACAGAATCTTCCATTGCTGCAGCCCTTTACCCTTTATATTAAGTTTAAATATACTAGTTTGAGGGCAAAAAGTGATGACTATGACTCACCTGTTTATTTGGGTTTTGAATCATGGGTTAATAGGCATGAATGGACACCTGCTGACTTTCCTGAGTACAATGACTTTTTTTCTGCTCAATGTTCATTACAAAGGAGCATTCTACTTTCTATTTTCAGCTAACTTTGAATTAATTTAAAACAAATGAACAGGCAAGCAAATAAACCCTTTCTTTATCATTTTTAAGCAAGCAATCTATATTACAAATGAAGCCACCTTACCTTCCAAAAGTTGCTGAGTAGATTGCTGGCACAAAGTCAACAATCAAAAACTATGTACTGAGCTGCAGTAAAATGAAGCAATAACACTCAACCTGTCATTTAAAATGTAGCCAAGTACCTTTCTAGAATAGAATCCTTCCAATGATGAGCAGTGTATTGTTCACACTGAATAAAGCTTGCATTGTAACCAACACCAAAGAGCAACAACAATGACAAAAAATGTCATGTTTCGTTGATTTTTTTAAATACCATTTCCTTATCTACTATATTCTTCATTTCTATTTGTGTGGACAAATATGCGCTGAAAATGGACTCTTCTAACTCAAATTTCTTGACACAAAAATTTAAGTGAATCTCATCTTTCACTCTCTACATCATTGAGCTAGTCTGACATCTAATACGAATCCCACCCCCATTTTTACCAAGTTCCATGAATATATCTATAAAATTGTAAACTATTTAAGATTTTTAAATGATATTTTAATTGATCAAAAATAAGAAAAGCAATGTCCTCAGAATGAGATTTCTAAATACATAGTCACTTGATGCTTCAAAAAGATAAAAAATAAAAAAAAAAAAAAACAAAAAAAAAGGAAAGGCAATGTTTGTTTGTAGCCATAGGCCTGGGCAGCCCAATACATTCAGCTCAATATGTTCCATCTCCTTTAGTGGTGCAGATTTTTCGGGGTTGTTTGTTTGTTTGTTTGTTGTTTGTAGTGGGGGGGGTGACTGGGCTTGCATGCCATGGCAGAAGTTTGGAGGGTGGAAAACAAGTGTAGGGAGTCAGTTCTCACCTTCCACTTTCACGTCGGTTCTAAGATACCTAACTCGGGTCACCAGGCTTCCACGGCAAGTGTGTTTATCTTGCCAGCCCCAAATTTTTCAAATTCCAACAATTTTAAGCCAAGTATCCCAGATCTATAGAGCTATGGTCAGGGAGTGGTATGCGAAGAATTATGTTTTAACCATGGATGCCTCACCTTCCAAAGATTTTGGGATGCCTATAGACAAGATAGACACAAACAAGTTTCTCTGGGCTAAATTAAATGTTTTAGACATCTTAATTTTATTACAGAGAAAACTAGTAGAAAAATTAGCACAAAAAAATTAAGAGTAATTAGGATCTGTTACATGGTATAATAACACTGTAAAGAAAAAATGTGAGTGTCAAGCTCAGAGGAATTAATTGGCATGTGGCAAATTGAAATATTAGCTAATATTTTTTCAGGGCAGTCTTATCTACTTACTATGTGTGCTCTACAAGTTGCAAAGCTCATTGGAATCCCAGTCTAGAATTTAAGTATTTTGTGAAAAAAAACCAACCAACCTGATAACCTGCTTAAATGACATTAGCATGGAGCCCTAATGCTTAGCTCACCAACAACTACTACACATACATTTTTCTCAAGAGTAAAAGAGTTCCCACTAGTTTGGTTTGGTTATCTCTGTAGGTTTTCCCATCATGATCTTGATGCCCCTTGCTCATGGAATCCCTCTTCTCTCTCTTTGACTGGACTCCTAGAGTTCAGCCTGGTGCTTGACTGTGGCTCGCTGCATCTGCTTCCATCAGTTACTGAAGAAAGGCTCTATGATGACAGTTAGGTATTATTTACCAATCTGATTACCGGGTAAGCCAGCTCAGGCACCCTCTCCACTATTGCTAGCAGTCTAAGCTGGGGTCATCCTTGTGGATTCCTGGGAACTTCCCTAGCACCCAGTTTCTTCCTATCCCCATGATGTCTCCCTCTATCGTGGTATCTCTTCCATTGCTCTCCCACTCTGTCCCTGTTCCAGCTTGACTACGATGGGGAAATCTACAGAGACAACCAAACCAAACTAGTAGGAACTCATGAGCTTTTTAGACCATGACATCTGTGGACAGCTGTGGAGCTCCATGGGACTGGACTAGGCCCTCTGCATAAGTGAAACAGTTGTGTAGCTTGATCTGCTTAAGGGGCCCCCCAGCAGTAGGATCATGATCCATCCCTGGCGCATGAGCTGGCTTTTGGGGGGCCATTACCTATGGTGGGAAGTGGTGGTATTGTGTTCCCCAAAATATTGTGCGCACTAATAAATTTATCTGGGGTCAGCGAACAGGACAGCCACAATATTAAACATAGAGGTTAGGCAGTGGTAGCACACGCCTTTAATCCTAGCATTCCAGAGGCAGAAATCCATCTGTTCAAGGATACAGCCAAGCATGGTGACTCACGCCTTTAATCCCAGGGAGTAGTGGTAGAAAGCAGAAAGATATATAAGGCATGAGGACCAGAAACTAGAAGCGTTTGGCTGGTTAAGCTTTTAGGTTTTGAGCAGCACAGTTCAGCTGAGAGCCATTCAGATATGAGGACACAGAGGCTTCCAGTCTGAGGAAAACAAGATCAGCTGAGAAGCTGGCCAGGTGAGATTTGCTGTGGATTGTTCGATCTCTCTGATCTTCCAGTGTTCACCCCAATACTTTGCTCCGGGTTTGTTTTATTAATAAAGACTCTTTAAGATTCATGCTATGGTGGGACACCTTGCACAACCTTGATGCAGGGGGAGGGGCTTGGGCCTGCCTCAATTGAATGTACCAGACTTTGCTGACTCCTCATGGGAGGCCTTACCTTGTTGGAGGAGGGATGGGGGATTGGTTGGGGGGCGGGGGGGGGGAGGCTGGAGGGTTGGGAGGAGGGAAGAGAGAGGGATCTGTGGTTGGTATGTAAAATAAATTTAAAATTTCCTTAATAAAAAAATATAAAGAAATAAAAAGAGTAAAAGAGCATTCATTGCTTCAGGTGAGTTCAAATAGTTTAAACTTGTCTAGTACATGTTAGATGATTGGGGAGCAGTTTCTTTTAACCTAGGTGTAAATGATTTTACTCTATCTACCTGAAAGATCCACATGATTATATAAACAATCATTAATGTGACCAGTATATAGTGTTTGGCTTATTACAGACAAAGGTGACAATTACTAAAGACTGACTATTGACTAGTAACTTAGGCACAGTCTTTTCTCACAGAAGTCTCTTATTTTCTTCAGTTGGTGTGAAAGAAATAGACATATACCCTAGAAATCCAAATGTTAAATGTTCTTTGAAATGTGGCTCAGAAGCTCATTTCATAATTTATTTTTATTAATTTCATATCATCTTGATTATTTTGATACTTTCTGTTTCACCAATGCTTAAATTATACATGTATATGTGTGTTTTAATATGGACTATTAGATGTTCCTTGGTTCATATATACTAATCTACCTTGTTTTCAAGTTTCCTGGGCACTGATGCCGAATAGGCTCCCTCCAAAGCTATTTGTTCCCCTGGACATTGCAAATAAACCTAGCATTTCCTCACACGGTTGTCTTCTGCCCAAATGCCACCTTAAGTTACTTGAGCCATAATTTTTTTAATTTTAATTTTTTTTAAATTTAACCCATTTCCCAAATAACTCACTCTTACATCTAGCATGTGCTAGTATGAAGCATGGGGGCGGGGAGGGGGGGAATGAAGACACCTTTATTTGTGGGTGATTTTATATGTGCACCCATTCACTGGGGCTATAACAATTTCCCATTATAACTAATGACTTGTGATCCACAGCCTACGACCCCTGTATAAGAAGTTTCTGAGACACAGGTACTATATATCATAATTCTTCCTATGTTACATTCTGCTTGTGGGGGTAATTATAAACAGAATGTTTGATACCTGACTTTACCTGGGGAGAAGTAGCTGCCCATCCCCAGACATTCTCACTCCTCCGCACTTGCACTGTTTTATCATTACATCTTCTGTGAACTGTTGCTCAGAACTCAAAGATTCCCAGGAGCTCATTAGCACAGCACTTGGCTCTCTGTTAATCTTTCCCATTGGAACTCCAGCTTCTACAAATATTACCTCATTTGCTTTCATGTAACTTGGACAGAACCTGTCACCTGCTTCCTCTTCTTTCCATATTCTGCCAAGTGGTTTAGTACCTTACAAACCAAACTTGCATGCCAACTAGAGAGTCCGCATTTACTAACCCCTCAGCTACCTGGTAGAGATCACATCCTTCCATGGGGTATGGCAAAGTGACAAAAGCCTTCATCAGTCTCCAGGTCTCAGTTGAATCAACCTTTTTCTTAACATTTCTATGAATATAGTCTTATCAAGCCCAGTGAATTGGAAATCAGTTATTGCCTCTCTCATCTCCAACCCCTTCAAATACACCAACCTTTCCTTTATTGTCTTCCAGTCCCTGATATTCACGAGGATCTCAGCTGGTAATGATTAAGAATCTCTAATAGCTCATAAGCCAGTCCATCAAGGAATGACTTAGCCTGGGTTGCCTCATATGATGCAGCCTTTGTCTCAAGGAGAAATGGGTAGTTTTTATTATGTGGTTTCTCTGCTTCCCCTACATTCAAACTGATCTCATCTGCCCCGGTGCCCCAAGGTTTCATAAGTCAGGCCATGACAGGCCCTTTCCTTACTTGTTTAAAAGTCTTTCTCAGTTCAAGCAATTCAAATGTTGATTATTCCCTGATTATCATGGTTTCTTGCAATAGGCCATTACTATGGCCCCATCTTTCTATGTTAGAGGTTAGACTCGAGGGGTATCTTCTTCACTGTCTGATTCTTCCCATGAATTTCATGATTTTGGAAAGTCTCTCTGGCATGGAATCTCTTTCCCTTGGACTTTGCCAGCTTTTAAACAAGACATGCACAATAAATAAATAAATAAATAAGTAAATAGATAGATAGATAATAAATAATAAATAAATAAAATAAATAAATAAATAAATAAATAAAACTAAAACAAAACTGTTAAAAACCAAAGCATTACTTTCAAGCTCCCTCTTATCCATTTTCACTGACACATCAGAGGCTAACGCAGCATCTACATTCTTTTTTTTTCCCATTGTAAGTTTTCCCTTTTGTGGGCAAGTTTCTTCTGGGGAATAATAACTAAGCCTGGTTGTCTGTCTCATCACCCACAGCGAAGACTGTGACACTGTGGCCCACTTCAGTCTCTTCCCATATGTGCTAATTCCAGTACCTTCAGGGATTCAAACATGCTCTTGTCCATCAGCAGTTTTAGGAGCATCCCTAGTCTCATGTTGTGGGCCGTATTCATCAAGGAAGCATGTCGCCCCATACCACACAGAGGAAGGTAGCCACCCTGGGAATCTCCCGACGTGACCCTCCATTTTCTGATGGTCTGGCCTCAGTTGCATGTGTCATTACCCATCACAGGGAGCCTATAGCCACACTACAGCTAGAAGGCAGGCCATCCCACATCACACGGGGAAAGGTAGCAATACCATGATTGCTCTCCTAGCTCTGCCCTCACATGGAACTGTCTCTGTTGCACACCTCAACACCCACTGCATAGCAAGTACCAATGCCTCCCCAATTCATCTTTGGTTCTATTGGTCCAATTGTGTTGTGTGACTTTTCCTAGAAAGACATGAACAAATGTCTATTCTAGACAGGGCCACAGCAACAAAACAAAGAAGTGTTTCCATCCACTTCTAGCTTAGTAAAACAGTGAGTTTATCTGGGTTACTTACAAAAGTGTGGGTGAGAGGTTACTTATGAAAAGCTCTCCATGTATGGGTGACAGTTCACAAAAGCCAAATCCCTGAAGCTCTCTACACAACTTTTAGGTAGCATCTTAGTTAAGGTTACTATTGCTATAATGAAACAGTATGACCAAAAAAAAAAAAAAATGAGGAGGAAAGGGTTTATTTGGCTTATGCTTCCACATCACAGCTCATCATCACAGGAAGTCAAGACAGGAACTCAAACAAGGCAGGAACCTGGAAATAGGAGCTGATGCAAAAGTCATGGAGAGGTGCTACCTGCTGGCTTGCTCCTCATGGCCTATTCAGCCTACTTTCTTATAGAACCCAGGACAATCAGCCCAGGGATGGCACCATCCACAATGGGCTCTGTCCTCCCTCATCAATCACTAATTAAGAGAATGCCTTACAGGCTTGCCTACAGCCTGATCTTATGGAGGCATTTTCTCAATTGAAGTGCCCTCAGATGACTTTAGTGGACATAAAATTATCCAGCACAGGTAGTATGGCTAATCAGAGGCTTTTCTACCGAGCAGTTATTTACTGGTTTTGTAAATCTGGAGAGGGACTTTATAAATCTTTTAACTTTCAGATGTAAGTCTTGTAAGTTTCATTTACTTTCTGGGCCTTGTGTGTTTCATTTACTTCCTGAGTCTTATGAACCTCCCTCCTGCCTCTAGTTGTAAATTTTTCTATTTGAAATAAATAGCTACACAATAGTACTTTTCTCTAAATAAGTCCTTAAATTCTGCCTTAACTAGGTTAGTCTGTATTAATGACATTATATTATTTATATCCCACTTTTCCATGCAAGTCAATGTAGTTCCCATAACATAATCTGAGCTAAAACTCAAATCACAAAGTTGAAAATGAAATTGATTAGAATTTAATTTTGATCAGATATGTTCATCATCTGAGTGTCCAAATCAGACAGGTCTCATGGTTCATTTCATCATTTTGACATCAATCTTTAAAATGACTCACCTTGAGTATTGACTCCCATGAAACTGAATAAACATGAAAACTGAAAGATCTTACAATGGTATGAGCTCAGATTCTTTAATCACTTATGTCATTTATGTTAATAAAATATATGGGAGACTAGAGATGTATGCATGAATGTAGGTGGAGTGAAAGGCTATGCAAAATAATTCAATTTCATTTGTATTTTTTAAGCATTTTCACAAATGTAATTATGATCCAATTGCTCTAGTGAGATATGCATTGTACATGAGCAGAAATTGAGGTTCAGAAAAGATAATAGATATCCCTAAATTCATGCAACCAATTATGTAAGTATTTAAATTAAACTCCAAACTCTTGATAAGATCATTCTGATTGTGACTACCTCTGGCACCTCCAGCCACAGGCTATAGGAATGACAGTCTTGCTAAGGTATTAAGGTAGGATACTTCTCTTTTGAAATCTCATAGATAATTTAGTTTTTGCTTTAATCTTTCTGAATATGGGAGGAAAAGACAGCTGGACTTGTTTTTTGTTTGTTTGTGTTTGTCTTTTTCTCTTCCCAAATGACTTTCTAAAAATTTGATATCCTCCCAAAATGTTTGGGCTACTGTCTTCTGAACATGATATAGCTGATGCATACCTATATCAACTCACAGTAACTACAGTTGTCTGCATAACACTGGCACAAGATCAAGCCATTCAAAACTGTAGCATAGACAGAAGAAGCGCTTCCAAGGCTCCACCCCTAGATGAGGAACTATTGGCAGTTGATGGCTGCTGAGGAAGAGAATCATTTTTCTTTGAAGAGCTGATCTATGACAGGTTGCTCATTCTACAATAGATGGCCCCATACCCATCCACATACATTCCTCACTAGTTGGTCTCAGTGGGAGGAGAAGAAAGAGGAGGAGGAGGAAATTTTCTGGAGTTATGAACATTTCTGTATCTCTTCTGTCTGAAAAAGTATTTCTTTCCAATCCTTGAGACAACAGAATATGTCATCACATGACTTTCTCACATATTAGCGCAAGTGTTTCAAATCACAGACACTTCTCTAGAAAGTGAGAGATACTTACTTTGCAATAACAATGATTTTTTATTGTTCAAGATGATTGATGTAAATGAAAGCTTTCTGTCTGTTAGATATTGGTAAAATAAAATGACAGTTTGTCTCTGCAATAAGAGATTATCTGTAGTAGGATGCTTAGAGGAATTGAAAGGTTGGCACTTCAATCATGAAATAAAAGATATCATTGATTTAGTGGGTTTATGAAGGGTATGTATAACCAGAGAATTCAGCTATAATATTTTTCTTCACATTATGAGTTACCTAAATTGGTTGCCAAAATTAGCAAGGATCAGTTTTTGAAAGGCTTGTGTGATGTGTACTCCTGTAATCTTGGCTATTTCCATCTCAGTATGTGCTTTGCCCAAGTAAATGAGAATCATTTCTCCCCTCCTGGTCCTCCATCTAGTTGCTAGTAGATGTAGACTTGCACATCTACATTTAGAGGCCATCCCTGAAGCAACTTGAGCTATGACTGGGACAGTCCATATTCCCCTTAGTGTCTCATCCTTTTTCTGTCTAAAGACATGTGTCGTGGACATGTAAGGGATATGTATGCTACGTGATGAAATTCAAAAATAAAATAAAGCATGACTATGCTTCCCAAAAGAGCATGAACATATACTAAATAATCAATCAACATCAAAATTATTGTAGAATCAGTACTTGGCTTTCCCTTGAATTCCTCCCTGGGTCCACATAATGACTTTTACCGATGCCCTTTCCTCTAAGAGCTATGTCGAGGGGGCAAAGGTGCTGCTCTTGTACCTCATTTGTTTCCTGCATACAGGATAAATCATCAATCCATGAGAGAAGGTGTTCTACCATTCCTTATTGGAGCCACTCAACTGGTTTCAGTGGTTCAAACTTGGCTTTGCATATGTACTCTCTCCTAGTCTTTCTCTTCATCCTTTACTTTTCTTTCTTGTAATTGAAATGTGTTTCTATTTCTATATTTTCTAGAGTGGATGAGTTGATTCCTAAATTAACCTTCTAATAGTAAAAAAAAAATTCAAGATTAGAGGACAATCTGGGTATACACGAGGAACATTATCTAGTTATAAACTTTACTTCTGAAGAAGCTGTAGTAATTTAGTAAACAGTCAAGTTTAGAAATTTACTTTTAATATTATAAAGGTAATTCAAAATATTCATTGTAAGTGAATTTAAGAAAAGAAATGAAGAGTCATAGTAGATGTAAGATGAGCCTGAAAAGGAAGGCAAATTATGAATGTGTAAAAAGGAATATAAATTAAAAATGGAATAAGAGAAACAGTTATAGATTCAGAAAATGGTATATCATGTGCTATGTTAAAGGGCTATATATCTTGGCTGTTGATTTTTATCATAACTCTACAATGATCATCATTAATGTATATCCATATTTTTTAAAGATTTATTTATTTATTATGTATATAGGAGAGGGTGCCAGATCTCATTACAGATGGTTATGAGCCACCATGTGGGTACTGGGAATTGAACTCAGGACCTCTGGAAGAGCAGTTGGTGCTCTTAACCTCTGAGCCATCTCTCTAGCCCCTGTATATCCATATTTATGCAAGTAGAAGAGTTAAGTGAATTACTTTCATAGAGTTCCTTTTATATTTCTGGCTCTTTTACTAAAACTGACTCTTTAACAATTTATGCACATGTCAATGCCTTCTCCTGTAATGATCGTTCAGAGCAGAGAAATTCTAGTAACTGAATTATCACACTTGAGACTCATTGTATGTCCCTTATTCTGAAGTCCGAAAAGGTACCCTAAAGAAAAGTTGTGCTGTGTTGTGTTGTGTCTTTTGAATTGCAAAGGACTCTTGTCCTCTTTCACCTAAACTTTAGCTTTACACTTCCTTCTCTATTGCCCCTGTAACATACAACATAGAATGTCACCCTAAAAATGGAGGGCAGCTTTGAAAGTGACTATTTTTTCTAATATGTCATTGAGGGACAGCAATGCTGATCTAACCTTTGCAAACATCTGGAGAAGTTTTCCTTGGAAGCCACATGCACGTAAAAAAATGGAATATTTGGTTTCATCTGTTTATATTCTCTATTTGAAAGCAAAACAATCCTGGTTTATGTTGTGTTTCAAAGGAGCGATCCATCACAGGAAGTTGTGGGGATTATTTTGTTTGATATCATATCTATCAGGCCAATCAATGAGTTATAGTCATTGCATGGGAAACTGAACCAAATATGAGACAGGTCATGTACAAGCATGTAAATGTATTGAAAGCACAGTTTTGCCTTTTCTTCATCCTTAGAGGGTAAGAATGACAGGCGGCAGCCTGGACAGATGTCTCTCTTCCCAGCCTCACCTGTTCTTCATTCGTATGGACAGGGATGACAGGCTGCTCTGTGGACGAACGTCCTGAGTAGTGTCTCTTCCCTTCAGGAATGCTGGTTTCCAGGCAGCATTTAAAGGAGCCCTGAGAATGTTTTACTGCTGAGAGAATGGAAGAAATACATTTTGTAGCCTATTGATTTTCAATGAAAATAACATAATCATCAGAAGATAATGTCTTTCTAGTAACTCCTGTATAATAGAAATATAAACTTACGGGCCTGTAACTTCTTAGAGCTGTCATGGTGATACAAGTCTTTAGAAAGGTTTTTGTTGTATTAGCATATGAATTTTCCATCACAGAGTCTATGATTATGCAGTGTACCTAATACATATGTCTCATACAATGCTTTCCTTCAAAAGTGAGACTAGTACTTTTCTATCATACACTGAAAGACTTTGGATGAAATGAGTATTTGTTTAAGTTGTAATGGTGATAGAGTAATGCACAAAATTATGAAAAAGTATATAGTAGTTTTACTAAAGCTTAGAATACATTTTCATGTTCCTGGGTACAACAATCATAAAATGAAACACAGAATTTCCATTAGAGAAGGAATGAGGATTTTAAAATTCAGAAATAGAAGTTATCCCAAGTCTGAAATTGTTCAACATTCCTATTTTTCAAAATTGCCAAGAACTCATCTGTAAGAAAGAGGACCAATTATCCTAATTGTCTATAGGCTTATTCATAGAACTGATACCAGATTCCATTATATCACTTCTACTGATCCACAATGTAGTCAGCAATATGGAAAGGAAAGCATAAATCCAGATGACAGAGGCCACTCCACATTCTGCACCCAGAATGACCCATTGTTCCTATTATCTGTGCAGCAAGAGATAGGCTGTCTTTGTTCTCACTCACTTTAAGTATTTTAATCTCATTACTTACTTAATCAAATGTCCATGAATCTGTCTAATCATCTACTGGCCATATATTTATGCCCAAAACTATTTACACATAATATGTATAAAAAGTGACACCTGTTATGGATGGAACCTTCTTAAAAGATTTGGTGGTAAACATTACAAATGATAAAATGTCCTTTTTATTTCTTGTTCAATAATAGGTTTCATTATAGCATTATAATACATCATTTATTTGTGTTGATCCTTCCTCCCCAGCTCCTCAAATAAATCCCTTCTTTAAAAGAACAAGGGAGTATCATTCCAGACTTCTAGTGACCCACAGTCAGGCGGTTACGATCTAAGCCAAAGCAAAATGGATGTCTCCTGGCATACTGACCTTGAGCCGATAATCTTGAAATCAATTTGTAAATAATTGGTTTGTGGAATTCTCATGTCTTAAATCCTCTTATTTAATATTGAGTGACTTACATGGCATTTATGGGTTAGGAAAATTGCCTGGTTACCTGTGTAGAAAGAGTAGTAGTATAATTCCCATTAATTCATGCTTCTTAACAAATGAGCCAAAGTTCAAAGAGTCTTGCCTGTGGAGGAAGCAGCATGAGGAAATAACCGAGGAAATTAACAAAGAATTTTAACCTTCTTGTTGTTGTTGTTGTGACATTTTTACAGAAGAAATAAATGATACAATTCCCTATAATATTTCTGAGTTGATATCTACACTTGTAATTTGATTTTACCATATAACACTGGTGTTTATTTCTGAGAATGTCTTACATTTGCAACAGAGGAAGCTGAAAAGTATGAAGGCCTGTGCTGGCTAGTCTATGGCAACTTGACAAACTAGAGTTATCTAAAGGAAGGGAACTGCAATTGAGAAAATGCCTTCCTAAGATCTGGCTGCAAGGCATTTTCTTAATTAGTGATTGATGGGGGAGGGCCCAACCCATTGTGGGTGGAGCCATCCCTGGGCTGGTCCTGGGTTCTATAAGAAAGAGAGCAAGCCATGTGAAGCAAGCCAGTAAGCAGCACCCCTCCACGGCCTCTGCATCAGCTCCTGTCTCTATGTTCCTGTCCTGCTTGAGTTTCCTGTCTTGACTTCCTTCGATGAACAGTGATGTGGAAGTGTAAGCCAAATAAACCTTTTCCTCCCCAACTTGCTTTTGGTCATGGTGTTTCATTGCAGCACTAGAAACCCTAACTATGACAGGCCTGGAAGTCTATAACCTTTAAGCAATGAAACTTGCGTTGTAGGAGATGGTATCCTATTAGCAAAGTGGAGAACTATTAAGTTTTATAGGGACATGGGAAGTGGAAACAAAGTAAACAGCTGTGTGCACTGTACTGGACATCTACTGACTCTCACACTTTCAGATTATTGGGGAATTATTTCCCTTCAGTAGTCACATGCAAAAGAAATGCTTTAAAACTCACTTTAGTCTCCTGATTATTTGGACTAACAACAGTCTCAGGCAGGATGTTGGGGGTTTTCTTTTTTGTCTTTTTGTTTTTGTTTGCTTTGATTGTTTTGTAAAGGTTTTTGTCTGTTTGTTTTTTTTCTCCCATAGTCATTCCTACCAATGAAGAAGCCTTAAAACTCACTTTAGCTTCCTTTAAAGCTATGATACATTTGAAGTAGGCTCTCAGAACTAATGAGTCTCAACAAGAATTCCATTTGAAAACATAGTCTCTCTGCCCTTGATTTAGAAGCTGAATAGCCAGAGAGCTTGTTCACTAAAAACAGATAATTGTTGCATTATCAACAAATGCAAATGTCATTTCCAGTGAATAGTAACAAAAGGAGCTCTCATGTCACCTTCAATGTCACCCAGGGGTTTCATGTCCCTCAGGAATAGCTAACAGCATGTTTGCTGGACTGAGTCCATAGCAAAGCTAGGTGGTATTCTTACTTGCATGAATTCCACTTGCATGAATCCCAAGTGGAACATTCTGGTCTCTTTGTCCTAGTTAATACCCCTTTCTCATTTTTAAAATTTTATTATTTATTAAAAATAATAATTTTTACTATTTTAATTATGTGTATGGGGGGGTGTGCACATGAATGCAAGTGCCCACAGAGGTCAGAGGTGTGAGATCCCCCTGGAGATGGAGTTACAAGAAGTCATAAGCCACCTCATGTGGGTGCTAGGAATCGAACTCAGGTCCTCGGGAAGAGCAGTATGTACTCTTACCCACTGAGCTATCTCTCCAGCCCCTCCCCTTAGTCATTTTCTGTTCTGGTTAAACCAGCTACATTGGCTTGCACTGCTTTACATTAAGACTCTTGCCTGGCTTAGCTCCTGTGTGCCAGGCATCCTACCAAATGTTTCTCATTTCAACCCATGCCTGCTCATGGTATAGTTCATAATATTAAATGACGAAACACAACACACAACTCCCCTAGTACTTTTACTTGTGGTGATTTTTAGAACGCTTGCATGAAATATGACTAGAATTTAATAAAATGTGAGACTGAGTAGGCAGGAGAGCATCTGCAGAGGAGAGGAATTGGTAATGACATTAAGGAAGAAGCCCTAGACCATATCAATATTATTGTCCCCCCCATGATCTAGGGCTGGGTTGTTCCTTTCTTCACACTCTGCCTCAGACATGCATTTTACATGTGATACAGAAGGAGTTTTACACGTAAAGTTGAAAGTAGAACGTACTGCCATTTTCCTACGTGTGAGGACCTGAGTTCAGATCTCCAGCACCCACACAAAAAGCAGGGAAGAGCAGACCCTGTCCAAAACCCTAGCGCCAGGCCAGTAGTGGTAGAGTGGGAAGGCTACTGGGGCTTGATGGCCAGCTGGCATGGCAAACTGGTGAGCTCTGGTTCACTGAAGACTCTGTCTCAAAAGATAAAGTGTCCACTTCTGGACTGCTCACACACATGCATGTGCATACCTATACATGTGTATTTGTAGACAGACACACAGACAAAACGTAAAAGTAGCAGATAAGTAGCAGCAGGCATCCAAACCACCAAAAAGAAAATCATTTTGTGTGTCATACTCCTTAACAAGACCATGTTTCCTCACGTGTCTACAGTTATTTGTATTCAATGAAATATTTTATAAATACTTGAAGTCACTTAAGAGACTGATACTCTGCCTGCTAAACCAAGAGGGTGACTGGAAAAAAATTAGCTTTAAATTTAGTTTAATTCATTTTTGTTTTTCTCTTTCATTGATAAGCTTGATTTCATGGATACAACTTCATATAAAGTAGCTAGTTTAAATTATAGGAAAGATTGACATTTAATATCTAAATATCATAATTCCTATTTATGATTAGTAATCTGATTTGTCCTGTTATCTTGCTAACATAACAGATTCCACTTGGGGAAAGTAAGTGAATAGTTACATTACAGAAGAAATCAGATAATGATATACTGTTATTTTAAATTTCTTTCTAACAAAATTGTCTTTCCCCAGCATACTTTTCTTGGTGATGGGTTAAAAACTAGAAATCCAACTTATGAAAATTAATTGTAAACACAATTGAAATTTGTTTTTCATTTTACAGTCAAAAGGAGGAATGGAATTCAAGTGGGAGTCACCTTGTAATATTGCCATTTATTTCTCAGTGGCAAAATATAAATATTGTCAAGTATTTAATCCCGGTTAACTATCATTGTATGACATGTTCTTCCAAATTGTAACACACACTGCAAATTGAAATATTGACTCCAGAAAGGTAGGGGAGGCTCATGAGCCTCAGGACATGAGCAAAAGGTCACATTTCCAGTCAAACAGAAACTTGAAAGAGTCTTGAGGACCCACATGGCAGTATAAAAAGGAACAAACAGTTACTGGAGCTGGAAACTCTAACCGGCCATCCCCAAGCAAAGCTTCCTAAGCTCTTCAGGGTTGCAGTCTCCAAGAGTCATCACCCATGTTGGGGTGTGCTCACTGGTGATGCAGCTGCTTTTGGGTCACCCCTGCTCCTTGTGAGCAACCCCTCCCCCTTACTCCTGTTACTAACCCCAGTAAGAACTCATCAGTTCACTGAGTTGGACACTGGTGCAGAGGCCATTTCGGTCTGTTTTATGCTCTCTTTCTGGGGTGAGTAGACATGTGTTGTATCTTCCCAAGAAAAGTCTGTCACGCAAAAATTGTTGCCAGAACAGGGACGCAACAGAACCAAAGATGAATTGGGGAGGTATTGTGTACTCATGTTGTACTCATGTTGGCTATGAGTACTAAATCTTGCAACTGAAGCTGAGGAGGCTGAGGATGGAGCATCCACAGAGGAAATTCCAGTGCAGCCATCCTTTCCCATATAATATATTTTAGTGTGCCTCGTTGCTATAGCAATGGTTACCTGGTTCTTGCAGTGAGTAATGAAACACAAAAGGCTGGACCATCAGGCTTTGGGGTATCTGGAAAGGGGTCCCAGAAGGGCAGTCTCTGTTGATATGTTATGGGGTGGTGTGCCTGCTTGGCTGTAATGGGAAAAGGATCCAACCCAGCAGAGAATTTATCCAGGCACTCAGAAAATGGAGGAGACACTCTTTATTATGGTGAGCAGGACCCTAGCTAGTGTTTAATAGGGTTCAGGCTTGACTAAAACTTTCCCACAGTTTACAGAGAGTAGGCTATAATATTGTAAACTTACATGTACTTTTATCTATAAATGGGTTTTAAGTTCCTTCCCGAAATAACATCTTCCAAGCAATTAAGTGAGTTCACAGAAGCATAGAAAACCTGTGGGTCTTAGTTATCTTTGAGTTACATTTTTCTGCAATTAAGAGGCAGAGAAAAACAGCCCCAGTTATCATAAAACAAATAAGACTTGCTCTCTGAGCAGCTGGTGACAAGGTCATATCTTCAAGTCAGTGTGACAAACATCTGCTTCTTCTGATAAGAGAAAGGAGTATTTAATGAGAAAATGGCCCAATTGAGCAAGTTTGTAAAAGTAAAACTTCAGCAAACTTAGGTTCTAACTAAATCAAAACTATAAATATATGTCCTTTATCCTTCTGTATTATCTAGAAGAAACCAGTTATTGAGGTACTTAACTTTAAGTCATCTTTGAGTAACACTGAGGCATAACCTCCAAGCATAATTTCTTATTTGTATGTAACTAATATTTCTCAGTAACCTTATTATTATATCCTTTCAAATTATATTTTAATTAATGCTGTAGTTTGTGGAGAGTGAGGCTTACCATGTGAGTACAGAGATGCCTTGGAAACAGTTAAAAGTTAGAGAAAAGTCTGTGGTCTTTGAGAGTAGCACACAAGCGCCAAGATTGTGGGCAAACAGTGGCAGAAATTGCCCGGCCACTGCTGTGTGTAGCAAGAAATTCATCTGAAGCAGAGACAGAGGCCAAGCAAGAGTTTGTTTGTGTAAAGCAAAATTACAAGGAAGGGAGATACAGCAGCATCCCCCACGTTGACCTCGTCTGATTAGCAAGTGAATTAGATAAAGGAAAAGATCAGGGAGAGGATTAGGGAGAGACATTGGCTAGGACAAAAGAAAAAAAAAAAAAACAGAATACGAGTTAGATGCCCACTGAGAAGTCCTCCCTTCCTGGTGTGGTGCTCTGGGTGAAAATGGCCCCCATAGGTTCACAGGGAATGGCCTTGTTGGAGGAAGAGTGACACTGGAGAGTGCGCTTTGAGATTGCAAATGCTCAAGCCTGGCCAGTGTGTCACAGTCTCTTCCTGCTGCCTGTGGATCCAGATGTAGGACTCTCAGTTCCTTCCCCAGCACCATGTCTGCCTGCATGCCGCCATGCTTCCCACCATGATGATAATGGACTAAATCTCTGAAGCTGTAAGCCAGCCCCCAATTAAATGTTTTCCTTTATAAAAGTTATCATGGTTATGGTGTCTCTTCAAAGCAATAAAACCCTAACTAAGACACCTGGAATCCAAGAACTTGAAACCACAGGAAGAACCAGAGAGTGGGGAGGAAGAGAGCTAAGTGAAAATGGGATGGCGGTTCGGGAGTTTGCATTGTTGTTTCGCCCATCCTCTGAGGGGGAAAGGTTGCACTGTACATAAACAACACAATGCTAACTTTTAAATGTTTTACAGATTTAGAGAGCAATTGAAGAAACATGTGAGCGTACCTGACGGCCCAACGATAAAAAAACAAAAATAACAAATAAATCTGTTCACAAACAGTAACAAGGACATTTTGCAGGAGAAACAAATGCTCCCAAAAGTCTTAAGGATATTGATTGAAACTCCCAGTGCCAGCGCCCAGGTATATCCCTAGAAGCTTTGGCCAAGGAGGTCCTAGAGACCCCGAAAATAGAAAGGCTATTTTGCTAATTGCCACCCTTGCTGGTTGCCTTCTGGAACTGAATGACAGGACCCTTTTGCTGAAGATGTACATGTTGGCTGCAGAACTTAGAGAAATAAAGCTAGGACTGGGCCTGAATGGTCCCCTCCCTGTGAGCTAGCTCCTGTAGTGCCAGGAGTAATCGCTAAGGATGCTGGGGAGGATTAAGCCCTGATTTCTACTGCAGTGGTGAAACATCATGACCTAAAGTAACTTGGGGAGCAAAGGGTTTATTTCATCTCACAGCTTTTAGTCCACCATCCAGGGAACTTAGGGTAGAAACTCAGGCAGGGCAGGAACCTGGAGATAGGAACAGCAAAGGCTGTGGGGAGCACTGCTTACTGGCTTGCTTCCTACAGCTTGCTCAGTCTGCCATCTTATACTGCCCAGGACCACCTGCACAGGGGTGGCATCACTCCCAAGTGAGCTGAGCCTTCCTATACCAATTATCAGTCAAGAAAGTGTACTGCAGGCTTGCTCACAGAGCAATCTAATGGGGCATTATCTCAACTGAGGTTCCCTCTTCCCAAAATGACTTCAGCTTGTGTCAAGTTGACATAAAATTAGCCAGCACAGTACCAGTTGGCAGTGAAAAAAGAGGCAATAGTCCAAGCCATATAATTATATTTGAATCTTGATCCTAGATGTGGCATAAATAATACATGGAACAGCCAACCTTAAAATCTGTGAATGGAGTCATTAAATGCAATCATGGAACTTGCTTTGTTCACAAAGACTCAAGCTGGACTTTTAAGATACAAAACAGTAAATTTTGTGTGTGGTGAATCTCTGCTGGTTTTAAGCATTACAGAATGTAAGCAAAGCAAGTTCAGAGTCAGGAAAAGCTTGTTGTATTCTGTTTGTGGGCCACTTTTACACCGGCTTTTTGCCGAAGCTTTCATCACTAAGCCCATTACTTTGGAACTTTGGCAGAATCAGGGAATTTCTGTGGCATTCTACTATCTAGGCCACCACTGAAAAAGTGAGGTAAGAGATATGAAGCAGATCCCATGAATATACATTCTGTTTATGCACTTAGTTTTAGTGACCCATGGGTCACAGACTCTCAAAGTCCAAACCAATGACCTCCTTTCTCTGTGCAAAGCTATGAGCCCAATCCCACGGGACATTCAGAAGGAGGTCCTCTGTGGCCTCTGTCTCCAGGAACATAAAGATTACCATTTTGTTATGACAGTGGGGTTACAGTTGTGTTTATTTATTTTCCCCTCATTTATTAAAATTTCCATGAAGGATATGAATTATTTTGCAATATAAAGAAACAAAAGTTATTTTTGAAAATGAGAAATCTTGAAATCATTTGGCCTTCCTATGAAAAAATATTAACTAGGAAATGCATCCGCCAGTAACTCTAACTGGATTGCTATTATAATGGTGTGGTTTAAGAATCCCTGAACATATCAAGGAATGAAAACTCAGTTATAACCTTACTTAGAACATAGACACTCCTCTTTGCAAACAGACCCTCTCCCCTGATTCACACACTAGAGTTAGCCCATTAGCAGCTGTTTTCACAGACAGAATTTTGTGTTACGAAGAGACTGCTTGATGTCAAATGAAAATCCTGTCACTCTTTCACCACACTCCTTCTTCAAGTATTCCTTTTGTCTGTTGAAGTCTGTGATCTCAGTTTCCAAGCTTCCTCCCCAGAAGGTAAGAACTGGAGAGTTTGGGTCACACAAAGAGAGAAGAGCTTCAGATGAGTTAATGGTGCCCATTAAAAATATCTGCCTAAAATGACTTTTGTATTGTATAGATTTCACTTCTTTTTCATCATTATTTGCCAAAATAATGAAGAAAAAAAAATGAGGCACCTGGCTTTTTTTTTAATTCTTATTTAAAATTCTCTACATAGGTTTATAGTGAATATTTTTACTTAACCATTGCACAAATAATGACTCTGCAATCTAGTCCAGGTATACTTTGAGGTTCTGGCAATGTAATAATAAATAAAACAAAGAGAATGTTGGCATGGGTCTTACAATCTGGTTCAAGGAATGTAAGGAAACATGACTATGTAATATGTCAGGTGTTGATTTATGCCACAGGAAAAATTAAATGGATAATGGAGCTGTGGTGGCAAGAATGCTTGTTCTATATAGAGTGGTGCAAGAACAGCCCCCGAGGAACAGTGGGTGGCTATTTTTCTCTATGATGGCAGAGAGGGTTTCTTTTTTATAACAGAACCTAAGGCTGGATGGAACATGACATGTATATATCTGGAACAAAGAGTCTTCCAGGCTTCACCAACAGCAGAATTGAAAACCTATAGTTGGAGCAGAAATGGATAAGGAAAAGAATGGGCCATGTGGGGGCTGGAGAGATGGCTCAGCGGCTAAGAGTACACTGATTGCTCTTCCTAGAGGACCCGGGTTCAATTCCCAGCACCCACATGGCTACTAACAATTGTCTGTAACTCCAAGATCTGATATCTTCACACAGACATACATGTAGGCAAAACACCAATGCAAATAAAAATAATAAATTATTTTAAAAAAAAAAAAGAATGGGCCATATGTCTGATAAAAAAGGTGATGGTCAGGGCTGGAGAGATGGCTCAGAGGTTAAGATCATTGACTGCTCTTCAAAAGGTCCTGAGTTCAATTCCCAGCAACCACATGGTGGCTCACAACCATCTGTAATGAGATCTGATACTCTCTTCTGGCATGCAGGCAAACATGCAGACAGAATACTGTATACATAATAAATAAAATAAATCTTTTTTTTTTTTAAAGATGAAGGTCTGAAAAGCAGCAGGTGAGGTCAGGAGCACATCACATGTGAGATTATATAGGGACTGAGACAAGAGGATGAATTTTGGATTAACTCTGAGTTGAGTAAAGAAGCCATCAGAAGTCTTAGGGGGAAACTATTAGGTAACATATTTTAAAGGATTCACATTCACCACTGAGAGGGATGAAGAGTGAGGAGGAGGTAATTATAAAAATGAGAGCTAAGGCACCTAGAATAAAGTTAATAGGATGGACAGATGCCTAGGTGGGGTATACCAGAGTAAGAAGAATGGACATGGCATGGAGGGTGTTAACTCAAGTAACTGACAAGGTGAAGTGTCCAATGACTACAATGAGCAAGAAAGTGAAAAAGTAAATTCAGAGTCGGTGACACCAGGGGTGTGAGTTTACACACATTTACTTCAATGTGTTTCGGTAACATCAGGGGTATGGGTTTACACACATTTACTTCAACGTATTTGCTACATGTCCAAGTAAATATATAATTAGGCCTATGGGTGTACGAATTTGAGCGACGGGGGAGATTGGGACAACAGTTAGAAATGTCAGATCTGCCATCCTAAAGTGGTCTATACGATCAGATTAGATAAATGACAGAATAGCAACTTCACACTGGAAGAGAGGAATTGGGACTTGACTGTGTCTTTCAGAGTCTGAAGACGAGTGGTCCAGGAACACGACTCCACCATCATTAGAGAGGTAGGCTGCTTCTGCCTCTTGCTCGCTGTCCTTCTATTTGACTTTCACCTGTGTCCAGTGGCTGACTGAGCTGCTGCCATTCTGTCTCTCTGTGTGACAACTGGAAGGGGAAAGGAAAATATGATGTTCTGCCTCCACTTAGGAACGCCATCTAAAAACTGCCTGTGGCACCTCAGACGGCAGCCCACTGCAGAGCTTGATCATTTCAACACACTTGGACACAAAGAGTCTAGAAATGAAGCTTGTACTCAGAAAAGACATGTGGAAGCTAGCACCCAGCATTCCTCCTCCTACTAGTGGTCATTTAAAATGCTGGGTCAAAGAAAATGTCTGCATCAGGTCACTGAGTGAAGTCACTTGAATGTGGTAAAGGAAAGAAAGTTAAGTGCATAGGTGTCTGCGGCATAGATATTTCTATCATGCAGCCTTGCTGCAAAGGTCAAAGTTGCGTTTGACTCTCAAATGACTATTGCTGTGGAATGAACCATCCTAAACCCAGTGACATAACTGCTCTCTTCTACCTTACTTACACATCTTTGGATTTTCAAGGGTTTCTCTGAATGGTGGGTGTTTGTTGGTTTGGTTTGGTTTGGTTTGGTTTTCCCTTTCAGGGGCTGCAGTTGTTACCATCTAAGGCTCTTGAGTCACTTTCGTTTTCTCTTTCCATTAAAGAATTAAAAGGCAGGAAGTAAATCACAGTCAGGAAATGTAAACAAGTCTAATTAAAAGCTAAGGAAAATATACACACACCCGAGGAGACAAACTCTCTATGAGTAGGAAAGGAGTTCCGAAACTGAAATCCATTTCTCCTTGGAGGGCTGGAGGTTTTAAGTAATTTTAGTGGCCTGGGACAGGTCCCCCTACTGTAGTTTTGGATTGGTCAGAGTAGACAGAAAAAAAATAGAGTGGGCTATGAGCAATCATGTCCAGGACTTGCCTAGGAAAAAATCCAACCAAGTCAGGCAGAAGGGGGCCCACCACAGTGGTGGAAGGAAGCCCCAAATCCTTATACCCAGTAAGAAACTAGAAATTTGCCATTTTGTGGTTTACGTATGGCCTCTTATCCCTCCTCCAACAACCTGAAGTGTTATCTGACTCCTCCATGTTCTCACACACGCCACACCCAGGGCACTTTGAGTGCTATTTCGGGATTGTCCCAACAACATCTCTGGCTGTTTCCTGCTGACAAAATGAGCAGCATGGAGACAGACAGCAATCATCACGCCTCAGAAGAGGGTTATACAAGAAGCCAGGGTTGAACTTGGTAGATGACAGGGCTCCAGAGTGGAGGACAGCCATCTGACGACATCATGTCCCCTTGGTGTATACGACATCAGTGAGGGAGCACCTGTAACACAGAGAAAGGGGGATTATAACTACTCTCTTAATCTGTTACTACTTCTAAGAGCATAGTATGAAAAAGAAACAAACAACAAAGAGTTGGAGCAGTTTTTCCTTTGTTAGAGGAAGAAAACAAGCAAGGAAGCCACCCGAAGAACCCTTTTCATGTTTTGTTACAAGAATCAGTGGGGTTAATGATTTCTTTGCCACGATCGTCCACTGTGAGTTGTGCATTGTGAAGAATGCCGTTGGCTTGTCAAGAGCTGGAAGAGCCTCTCCTCAGTCAGTCTAATGGGTCTCTTATGGGATCCATCACAACCTCATGGGAACGTGAAGAGATAAGGTTAATGGGGAGAGTTCTTCAACATTATGGTTGGTGTAAGTCCTGTTTAATAGGGTGAAATGTAATTGACGAATGCTTGAACTGTGCACCAGAGTCTTGCAGAGGAGAGGGAATGCTGAGAAGCCTCCCGTGACAAGTCAGTGAGAGCAACGATATCATTAGCCCTTACTTCTCAATAATATATGCTGCTTCCCATATGCCAAACATAATTCTTGGTGGAACACCAAGGTCTGTGTGAAATCTGGATCCCATTCTTTTTAGGGTAGAGCCAGATATCATTTCTAATTGACAGTCTGGGAGGGAATTGTAATCCCACTGTGTTTCTTGTTCTGTAAGATTGGCCAGCAATATCCCATGGACACAATAAAGGTACACTGAATCATTTTCCCTAACCCTGTGCCGTAGTTTGAATGTCATTGGCCCCATAATCTCATAGGGAGTGGCACTGTCAGAAGGTGTGGCTTTGCTGGAGTGGGTATGGCCTTGTTGCAGGAAGTATGTCTCTCTGAGAGTGGGCTTTGAGGTTTCCTGTGCTCAAGGTACTGCCCAGTGTCTCAGTTGACTTCCTGTTGCCTTCTGATCAAGATGTAGCTAGCACCATGTCTGCCTGCACACCACCATGCTCCTTGACATGATGATCCTGGACTGAACCTCTGAAACTGTAAGCCACCACCTTAATTAAATGTTTTCCTTTATAAGAGTTGCTGTGGTCATGGTGTCTCTTCACAGCAACAGAAACCCTAACTAAGACACCCTGTGAGTTTGATGATTGCCTCATCCCATCATAGCAGATTGATGATCAGGACATAAGCTGTCTTATTACAGTTATGTAAGGCCATTTTCCAGAGACGATATGTACTATGGTGGTGAAAATGCTGTTAGATTTAGCTTCAGCATTTAGGAAGGTGGGCCAATTCAGATCTTATTTGTATTAGGACACCTAGCATACCTTGTTGAGCCTGGATGCATGCTCTTTCCCAGGTTATATGGAGGCATATCCTTGGAGATCTTCTATGTGGACCCTATCCATTCATTTAATCATTTCGTTAGTCAGGGTATTCAGCCCCTCCCTTGCTCTTGGAATAATAAGCCAACCTTATCTCCTATACTAGATGGAGACACCTTTTCTAGTGAGTGTATCTCCTCCACAGTGGCCCATTCTGTGTCCTGTAATCTGTAGACCTGTACCAATTCCCCCAAATAGGTCCCTTCTGTTGTGAGGAGGGGCCACAATTGTTGGGGACCCACAGTCTGTAGTTTCTTTAGGCTAAGTTTTGGATATCCACTGGAAGAACTGGGTTTGTTAGAGGGCTGGGCTTGAGTGCAGTAAGGGTTGAAGTGATGGACCCAGAATCAGGAAATATTCCCCCCCACAAAGGGTGAGAGTCATAGAAACCATTGCCAGGTAAGCAAATGTTTTGGTGTTCCAAAGGGGTCCCAAGATTTGTCCAGCCCACAAGGTGAGGCTGGTTCTAGAGGGCTGTGGGCCCTTCTAGTCACTAGGTGAAGTTGATCTTGGGAGGCCCAAATATCCACCAAGTAACTCCTAGCAACTGGGGCTGTTTACGAGGGAGGTGCATGAGTGTCCCCCACGTGCAGGGCAGGGAACTCTTAGGACAGTGCCCTACATTGCAATGAGCCTTACATAACTAATCAGGTTCTTGATTGGGAATAAAGCTTACAACCAGTTAGCCATCCCTGACTGGGGGCACTGGTTGTATTGACAGTAACAATTTTGGTCTTTAAAGTGGGAATTTAAGACCATCCCAGAAGGGATTGAATGGAGTGGTCTTGTTAGTGTCAAGACCAAGATAGGAGAGTATTCCTGAAAAGGACTCTTCTTTGTAAAGGTCTAGAGCGGTCCTGTTCCATTTCAGAGTAACAACCCCCGGGTACCCATGCACGAGCTGAAGAATGAGGGATCGGGCTGAAAGTCTGTCTGTGCCTCTCATTAGGGGTTTGTATTGGAATGCCTCCCCCGGTAGCACTGAATCAGAAATGTGACAAGCAATGATGTGACTTCCATCAGCTGCATCCCCGTAGCTTGGCTCAGCGGAATCAGAATTCTGGAGTGACGGCTGGGGGGAGGGACTGGACTATAAAATGTTCTTTCAGAACCACAAGAAAGCTTGTTATCCAGGTAAGTTACACCAGTGAGCATGCTGTTGCACACTTGCTAACCACAGGGCCATAACTACGGCAGAGTCTGAAAACCGCGAGGCCTCAACAGGACGCCTCGATCAAGAGGCCTTGCTTGGGTTTGTAGAATGCTGGTCTTTGAAAAGCCACCCGAGGTCCTCACAGGTAGAGCTGGATTTGGCCGTTTCTGTGGCTTCAGAGCAGTGGGTAGCTGTACACAGGTTGACACATGTGGTGAAGCCACGTCTCATCCTGTGGATAGGCGAGGCTTTTACTGGGATCTGGTGCCTTGACTGGTACTAATTCCCCAGGACAGAAAATGGGAAGTCCCTTTTGTTCTTCCCTGGCAAGCCCTGACAAAAATCTGTTGAAATTTTGCCAACTGGGTAATGTGAATCACAAATGTGACTGTTTCAAGGTCCAGTACAAGGTCGTGTGTAGAAGACCAGTCATACAGACCTTTAAAATCATGAGACCTTGAGGAACAAGTGTATTTTCCAAGTCTGAGTAGGGCCGAGACAATAGTCTAACCTACAGAGCCTTGGTTTCTTGAATTAGTTTCTTTAAGTGGGTCATTAACACATCATTAGCTTTTCCAACCTTCCAGAGGAAATTATTTCAGAGAGAAACACCCTGGTCACTGCTGGGGCTTTTTCTGTTTCCCCCATGAAAGCCACTCTCCATCCAGTAGAGGTATCTACCCAGCTAGAAGGTATTTGGAACAGGGTCCACTGTGCATGTGAGTGAAATCCAGCAGCTAGTCCAGGGTAAGTGACCTGCCTCTGAGTCCCTGGAGACTAAAGATGCCTGTTAAAGGGGGGTAATTTTCTACTATATCCCTGTAACACTAGTTGGACAGTTTCTTTTGCGCTCTGCCCTGTGGACATCCTTTTGTCAGGGTAAGGGTATTCTCCTCATCCAAGCAATACATCTGATATGAGAAGTCTGAGACTTTCCATTGTAGGGACGTTTGTAAAGACAGTTGGTCATTAGCCACCATTCTCAGGGGTCAGTCATGTCTGATCTTAGAGGCAAAGGCCATTTCCTCTAAAGAGTATTTGAGTTTCTTGAGAGGCAGCAAAGATTCCTCCCAGAGGATGAGGCACTCTGTGCACTCCAAGAAGGCACTCTTGGCTTCAAAGTTAGCCATCATTTTTTCCCTTTGCCACTGAGGCATCCCCTCTGGTGTCCAGGACAATAGATTCCAGCCACTTGGGTGAGCAAAACAACTTCATATTGGAAGCTCAGAATATCTCAGAAGTGTTTTGTGGAGTACAAACTGCAGTGAGGTGGTCTCTTTCTTTCCATATGGCCACATGGGTGTGGAGGATGGGGCAACACATGAGGTGTCTATATAGACACTGACTCTTTTGTTTCTTGGGACAGTTCCAAGGCTTGAGTGGGAGCCATCAGCTCTGATAGCTGGGGACTGGCATTTTCAGGTATTGGTCCTGAGGCAAAAACATAAAAGTTAGTGACCATTGCATATCCTGCATACCGGATGTCTTCTTTTACTAAGAATCTCCATCCGTATAAAGGACCAGATCAGGGTTTTCTGAGGGCTGATCTGAGGGATCAGGATGGGATGTGTAGCTTTCCATGAAGACCTCTCCAGAGGAGTGGAGAGCCTTCCTTCCCTTCCTCTGATAGATAGCTGGATTCAGGTCTTGGGAGAAATCCCTGATACTTGGGTAGCCTGCTGTCAGTCAACCATAGATTTCCCTTTGAATTTAGAGTGCCCTCTGTGTCATGGAGTGTGTGGACCATGAGAGGGCGCCCAAGCACAAACTTTTGAGTCCAGCAGCAGCAACATCCAGGCCATCTCTTTGCTACCTGGCCTGATTCCTTCCTTAGGTGTCCTACAGGCTGTAGGACAATACTAATGAATTGTATAATTACCCAATGCCCTGTCTTTCAGTCACAAACACACAAGTGGAACTTAGGCTGGGTGAGCAGGCCCAAGGCAGGGGTCTTCCACCTTTAAAGCTTTGGGAAGGCTTGTTTAGACTCAGGAGTCCTTTTAACCTTAGTGAGTCCCTGAACCTGAACTTCCTTAAGCACTTGATACAGAGGTGCAGCTAACTCCGCCTGAGAAGATGTCCAAAGTACACAATACCCCGTAACTCCCAGAAGTCCCCTCATCTGTTGAAGGGTTTAGGGGAACAGAAGGCCAAAATGGATGGGACTCTTCCAGCCCTAAAGCTCTGATTCCTTTTGACAAGACAAGGCCCAAGTAGATAACTTTGGTTTTGCATATCTGGTCCTTTTCCTAAGACACCCTGCAGCGCCTGCCAGCCCAGAAATTAGGGAGGAATTCTGTGACTCCTTGGGAAGTGATTTCTTCTCTTGGTTCACACAGGACATCACTATTGAACAGGGATGATCACTAGGTGAGTCCATGCCATCGTATCTTGAGGAAGAGCTCAGCTAAATAAACAGGAATGTCTCTAAACCCTTGTGTGAGGACAGTCCATATGTCTTGTCTACTCTGCTACAGGAGGGGTCTTAAAAAGCAAAGATAAGCTGTGTGTTTGGGTGGAGCAGAATGCAAAGGAAGCATCTTTAAGACAGCATTGGGGGAATCTGAGTGAGGAGAAGGTAAAGACTAGAAACTACTGGAGGGAGGGGGGTGAACATGCCATTAATCAGATTGAGGTCTTAGACTAACCTCCATTTGTTGGGGTCTTTGCTAACACCAAGAATGGAACTGTTGTATGTTGTATGTATCAATAATCCTTGTTTCTTTAGTCCTGGAATTGAGGGAACTAGTCCCTGACTGCCTTAGGCTTAGGGGATATTGTTTTTGATGTGGGGAATGAGCAGGCTCTTTAAGAGGTATGACCACAGGACTGGCTGCTTTAGGTCTCCCTGACATGTTGCCATTTGTCCATATTGAGGCCCTGACATTGCTGTTTATTAGAGGAAGAAATAGTGCTGCCCGGGAGGGAGAAGCATTTTTTACTTTGAGCTTTGATAAGAGGTCTTTTCTCAACAGAGGGGTCTGGGAACTACTTAAAAAGAATAATAATAGTGTAAGTTCCTC